>JAMKQA010122732.1:0-12291 GCA_024699735.1 Posidonia australis | reverse complement strand
GAGAGAGCCATCCATGGAGTACCCAGCAAAGGGGAACCACGTTAAATCCTTTGTTGTTTGTGTGATTGGTCTCTTGCATATTTTCTCCTTGGTGGCATGTTCTTTCTAGGGTTACGGCTGGATACTTCTTCTTGTACTCGAGATTTCTTCTCCTTCCACTTGTTGATTTCGTTTGGATTCATGGGGATTTTGCTATTGGACGTATAACAGTACATCAGAAGGCTTGGGGTCAAAACGAACGGTCGGAAGAGATACTGAAGAGACTGCCTCAACCTTCTCCTTTTCAAGATTTTCCGCCATTACAACAACAATGTCGTTGTTCTAGTGGAACTTAATCATTCGGTGAAGAGTTAAGGGGATAACTTGATGCTTGTGGAGCCAAGGGCACCCAAGTAGGAGATTGACGGATGGTTCGAGGTCAACAATATAAAACTCAATCTTGAAATGGGCAGGACCAATGATTAGAGGAATGATCAAAATCTCTAGAGCATCATGGTGCATGTTGTCAAATGTCGTCATTCCTTTGACGGCTGGGGTAATGTCCTCGGATTTAAATCCAACCTGATTTGTAGTTCGCAAAGGGCAAAAAATTAAACTAGCGCCATTATCCACCAAAGTTAGAGGGATGCGGAAATTTTGATATTGCACTGTGATGAAGAGGGGTTGGTTATGATTGGTCCCTGTCGGGGGTAGTTCTGAGCTAGAGAAGGAGATCACCTGTGGTGCAGTTATCGTCCCTACCATGCTTTCCAAGGCTAATGGTTGTATTGTTGGGGAAACTTGGGCGGCCTGGAAAACTCAGAGAAAGACCTCCCGATGTTCAACTAATGTATGGATTAGGTCCTAAATGGAAATATCTGCTTTAGCTTTCTTTAATTGGGCAGTGATGTCAGCAATAGGTGGGTCCATTTTGGCAGTGGTGGGGTTAATTCTTGGGATTACTTCTTCAGGGATAGGATTGGGAATCTGGCTTCTTGGTTGGGAAGATGGAGTTGTTGGCTTGTTGGGCTTGTTTGCCGAAATTGAGGCCTTGTATACCCATCTTGACCATGTTACCTCAGCGCACATTTTTGTGATGTAACTATAAGGCATATAGTGAGTATCCTGTGTCAAGTTAATGACTACAGGAGCATGGACCTTCAATTCCACTAGGACCAAGGCAGGTGAAGTAGGTATTGGCATTTGGTGGACTAGGTCATGTTATGGTTTGGCTGGCAAACTGATTGTTGATGAAGTGGATTGCATGGTAGGTTTTGCAATTGTGCACCTCGGTCTAGCAGTTAGATGGATCATATTGATTGCAGAACTGGAAGCTTCAATAAAAGATTGGCTGAGCTGATAAGGAAAAGGGCTTGAGATGTCATGAATGAGAAGGGAAGGGCCAAACTGTGAAGGTGTAGCCTCATCAAAAGAAAGAAAATGAACTCCTGAAGCACCAGGTGCAAGCTCAGGCAAGGGTTGATTGACTATATTGCTATGTGTAGATGCAGAGGAATGTGGTGTCGGTGTAGCGGGTGCAGACACTACCTCCTATGTGTTGATAATGATGACTTTATGGCCAATCAAGTCCTGAATTGCATCTCGGAGTGTAAAACAGTAATCCGTAGAGTGCCACGCGGCTCTATGGTAACTGCGGAATAGATTAGCTTTAAACCACCGTAGAAGTGGCTTCGGTGGTGGGTGAACATATGGAAGCCTCAGGAGTAACACAACCTTGGGAAACACGACACTCAATGGCTCAACCAAAAGAGTGCAATCCCTCTTGGGTCGTTGAGGTCATCTTGGTCCTAGGTTGTGCCCTTGCCTTGCTGATGTGGACTGGTAGACTGGTTTAGCGGTGGTGGTGATTCGTCATGTGCATGGTGCCCTAGGTGCAGGAGTGTAGACTACCTGATTCTGTGTTAGCGAGCTCACCACACTAATCGACATAGCAGGAGCTCCTACATATGCTATGACATTCGTGGTAGTGTCCTTCTTTCGTGCATATCCGGTGTTGGATCCATTACTGTTGCCATTGTTGTTGTTGGTTCCTCCTAAAGCCATGGTTTGCTTAGTGAATGCCGCTAATGCAAGAAAACTTCCACTATGCAGTGAGCTCTCGACACGGGTGCTAGCTTTGATCAGGGATGCAAAGGTGGAAATGGGTTGAATGCTCAGTAGGGCCCCTATGGTTGGCTGCGCTCCTCAGATTATTATCACGATAGACTCTTCGTTGGAAGGCCTATTGTGAACCTGTGAAGCGAGGGCTTGCCAGCGCCCGACGTACTCCCCAAATGGCTCATGGGGCTTCTGCTTTGTCGCGACTAAGTCCTTGCGCTTTGGGACCATGTCAAGATTGAATGAATATTGCTCCAGAAAAGCATGGTTGAGGTCATTCCAAGTCTTAATAGAGGTCATATCCAGAGATGTGAACCACTTTAAAGCTGGACTTGTGAGGCTCTTTTGGAAAAGGCGAATAAGTGGTCTCTCATTAACCTACAACTAAGCATGATCATCGCAATACGTCCTAAGATGCAAGATTGGGTAGCCTTTTCCATTGTACTTTTCAAGCTCTGGGATGTAAAAGTTTGAAGGGAGTACAACCTTTGGAAAGTAGCAGAGGTCCCGGAAGGTGTAAGACAGGCGATCCTTGCCCTACACTTGTCGTAATCCTCTCATAGAGTCATTCATCCTGGTGAGAAGTGCATCTGGGGTTACTGCTGACATTGATTGTGCATCTAGGGTGGGTCCCATGTACGCTGTGTTTGTAGCACCCATGTGCTCCTTCGGATCTATCATCTCGCCACCTAGTGTTGTGGCGTGATGACCAACATACTCGTGCATGTGTGTTGTCGGTGGTGGAATGAATGCTGAGGCCTGTATCTGATGCAAGGGTGCAGGAATGACAATATGTTGTGTTGGACGTGGTGATGCGTGTGGGAGCAACAACTACTGAATCGATATAGCTGGGTTGACAGGCCGTTGTACACCCGCCAGCCCAAAAGGCTGATCACCAGCAGATGGAGGAATATGCTGTGTGTACATTAGTGATGGTACTAATGGCAGAGAAGTGGCACCTGTCTTCGAGACAGCGAGAAGCTATGGCATTGGCTGCGATGGTGATGTGACTGGTGTAGCATGAAATGCTTGAGCAGGCGAAGATGGATCTTCAAGAATAGGACAAACAGGTGTAGTCAGAGTAGGATCTAAAGAAAAGGCCATGCTTTGCATCCTCTACGCAAGAGCTAGAAGCTACTGAGACTACACGATAAGAGAACCATCGGTAGCAGTACCGAGGGCCAGAAGAGCAAGTGGAAGAGATGTCAAAGGGGCTGGAGGTTCAAAGATCCGGTAGGTTAAGTTCCTATAGTTGAAGCAATCACAGCCAGCTATGTGTCAAGTGGAGCTGAACCAATCGAAGGACAGAACATTATCAGATCAGATGCCCTAGTGGTGGTCACAGTAACTACCTCAGTCACAGGCTCTAAACCAATTAGGGTTTGCTAGTGTCTCGAAACTGGAGGACAGGGAACTCCATGTGCCTGGAAGTGGCTGTCATGGAGTGTAGGTGAAGTGACAGATGTCAAAGTAAAGGAGGAAGGAGGGGCGGAAATAGGGATCCCCTCCGATGTAGCTGGTATAAAGGTCTCGGAGGGTCGCTGGGCCATAATGGACTGCGAGCAGGTAAGGATGGGACTACGATTGTAAACTGGAGGACAACACCTATGAGGAGCTATTGTCGGAAGTGACGGAGAGCTCAGGGAAAGACAGTCGAGAATGATGCCTCAAGACTGAGGTCACTAAAAGGAACTCCCGGGCTCTGGCCTAGGAACTCGCACACAATACTCTATACCTGATAGAGGAAAAAACCTAATGTGTTAGCGAAGAAGAAAAGGCAGAACAACAGATGATACAAGTGAGCTATGCAATTGTTCATTAGGGTGGTATGAATGATACACATGCACATGAATGCTACTAATATGCGCTCTCTCACCATGCATGTCCTGCATGGGGTTGACCACACGAGACGCACTCATGGGTTTAGGTTTTGACTCTGGTTAGAAAAGTATGGTTCCAGTTCTAAATCCTGGCTGAAGCATAGGTAGTGAACGGGTGGTGCGTTGGTGGCCTCATCTCCTACAGTAGCATGGAGTTGTACCCTCTACTAACACCTACACGACCTAGACAAGGAGGGACAAACTAATAACACGCCTATGCCAAAGTTATAGAACGGGCTATTAGAATTGTCCTTTGCAAACTGTGGGTGGACTCAGAGGAGAAGATGCATGCCCTATATGATCAATCATGCAATATGCTTTTATGTCTTTTACTTGTGTTTTATTAAGCCAAGCGGATTATGAACATTTGTCTCTAGTTATGCCTTATTATTTGTTTGTTTGAGTTTGTGTGTTTTATTTTAACCAGGATAGGGAGGCGAACATGTCTCCACTCTCCTAATCTTGGCAAATACAAAAAGGAGAAGAAAACACACAATCAACAAGTAAAAGGCATGTGCATGGCATGTGCTAGTGTAATGCTCACATGTAAGTGGAAAAAAGCAAACATCATGAAAAGAGGCATGAATTAGGTTATGTGCAAGTGTGGTGGCATAGCAATAGTATAAATAGGCATGTACAGTCAAATATGTACAAACAAGTAGAACAAGCAAACAAACACAAAGTATAGATCAATGCCAAGCAAGCAAGAAAACCAAAACAAAAGCCAGAATTTGGTTATCCCAAACGCAGTCACTAGTTCCTGTGACTATGCTAGTGGAACCCTACACGACACCAAGGTGAGTGGAAACACACGAGGAGTCCCGATATGGTCACGAAAAGGACAGTGAATCCTAAGAAGGAAACTAGACTTGGAAACACCCAAGAAAGATAAGAAGAGGATAAGGAAAAGGAGTCGCCAACTAGTCTTTTAATGGAAAGACGAGGAAAACTAAAATGCATATGAATGCAAGAAAAATGATGCAAATGAATGCGTGTGTGCTCCATGCCTAATGGATGCAACACTTGGCCATTGTGGGCCAGAGAAAGGGTAAGGATTCTTGTTACGCATGTGGAAGGTGTTAAGCACCCCATGAGCCCAATGAACTCTGTCATTCTAGGTTTCCTACTTGTTAATGATCTATTGTGCATATACTTGTCTACTCTGAATGCACATGCCTAAGATAAATGCGAAAACATGTTGAATCAGAGAGAAAAAATGAATAAAAAAGAAAAAATGATAAAGAAAATAATCCAAGGGACAATGTAGGCATTGAAAATGCCGCTTTACTATATACCCTTGGGCGATGAGGAAACGTGAAAATCAGAAATATTAGAAAAGCATCACGTAAAACAGCGGAAACTTAGGAAATCGGTGAAAATTAAATGAAAGAAAATAATCCTCATTCGGGTCCATGTCGGCATTATCAAGCTTGTTAATGTAAGCCCCCGAGCGATGAAAATCCAAATCAAATCAAAATCTTGAAAATCAGAAGAAATCTAGAAAATAATGTGAAAACTAAGCTTGAAATATGTTTGAAATGCGTGCATGATGTAAGAAAGTATGCATGAAAAAGGGTAACAAAATGTACAAAATGCAAGTATGAGTGAAATATGTAAATTCCAGGGGCCTCTGTGCAAAAATTACAAGTCCCTGAATGAAGGTGAGATTCTGGGGCTAAATCAGCAAAAATGTTTAAGAAAACACATTTTATGCAATTTTAGGGAAGTTGGGGCTTAAATGTGCAAAATTGTGTATTTTTGGTAAAATCAGGATTCTTAGGGTCCAATCTGTAATTTTATCAGTAAAACATGTGTCCAGTATAATTTTGAAGAAATTCAGGGTTAAATGTTCAAAATAGTGGACTCATAGATGAAAATATGAATTTCTAGGGGTTGATTTGCAAATATGCCATAAAAAAACCATTGAGTGTGAATTCAGTGAAGTTCAGGGTTTGTAATGCAATTTTGAGCACATTTGAGTAAAAATTTGAATCTCCAGGGTTTAGTTTGCAATTGTGCTAGAAAATCATGCATTCAAAACAATATTAATGAAGTTCAGGGTTTTTTGTGCAAATTCTAGACTTAAAATTAATGAAAACTAAGTCAAAGGGTTTTATGTCAAAATTTAATGCCTAAAAAAAATTAAAAGGAAAACATAAGGATCACACTGCAATTTTACAAAACAAAACCAGTATTAAAATGATTAAAAACTAATGTAGGGGCTTAAATGCAAAATAAAAGAACTTGGTTGTAAGAAAAGAAAAGAAACAGAATTTTTTTAAAAGAAGCTTTTATTTTTTAAAATAAAGGCACGATGGCAGTCGACGATGGAACCTCGCCATCGACGGCCATCTGGGATGCCATTCACGGCGTCCCCGATGCCTGATCTGGCTTCCAAACACATTGGGAGCAAGTGGGAAGAAAGAGGGGAAGATCCAATGACTTGGATCAGGCATTGAGCAGTCCCAGTCTCCTCCCCACCTCACTCATCGTCGTTGCAGCTCCGGTGACGGTGACGGGGAAGAAGAGGCCACTAGAGGCGCTAGAATGGTTGACCAAGGCTCCAAGATGGTTGAGGGCACGGAAAGGAGCATTTCATACCATTCAGAGGCACGAAATGTTGCATGAGCTCCCCTCCCGATCATGCCCTATGATGATTCTGGTAGCAGTGGCTGTGGGACACGATCTGGCTTCGATGTGAGGTCCTAGGAGCTTTGGTGTGTAGGGGGAGAGCTGGGGAACGTATCCTGAGGGTCGAAGAGGAGCTACGAGGCAAGAGGCGCTCGGTTGACCCCTTCTTGAGGGTCGTCTTCTCCGACCACGGCAAGGCTACGTCTGGTGGCTCACTTCCAGTGGCGTCTAGGGTGGAGGAAAGACTTCTAGAGTGGAGGAGGAGCAAGAACAGAATCAGACCAAACAATCTACACTCACTAGGGCATGAATCACTCACTGGATTCGTGCCTACCTCTCTTACAGGAGAATCGAGTCCGACGACCCAAAAACCCTTTGATTCTGGCAAAGGATGCTACCTGGCCTTACTAGAATCAACTTAGGAAGTTTGAGGAGGTCCTAAGGAACTGAAATTGAAAGAAATTGAGCTGGGATCGAGGCTTACCTGAGCTAGCAATGGAGGAGGTCACCGGTGCTTGCCAGAGAGGTGGCCATAGCTAGCCTAAACACTGATTTTTCTCCTATCTAAGCTTCCTCTGGTTGCCCTGGTTGGAATAATTCTCCTTGGTTGCTCTCCTCTCAAAATTTTCAAGTTTTTCTCTCCTTTTTTCCCCCTTTTTTTCTCTTGCAAGTGGGGGGGGGGATATTTATAGGCTTGCAATGGCTAGGTAGTTTGTTATGGGTGGTTATGGTGAAGTGGTTAGGATTGTTATGGTGGAGTGGGAAGTGGTTATGATTGTTATAGGTTGTTAGAAGTTGTTATAGGTGGTTAGGTTGTTATAGTGGAGTGAGAAGTGGTTAAGGGTTTATTATAGGTTGTTAGAAGTTGTTATAGGTGGTTAGAGATTGTTATGTTGGAGTGGGAAATGGTTAGGGTTGGTAAAGATTGTTATAGGTTATTAGGGTTTTGGATTAGGATTTAGGGTTAGGTTTAGGGTTTAAGTTAGGGTTTAGGTTAGCTTAGGGTTTAGGATTAAGGTTTAGGCTAGGTTTAGGGTTTTAGACTAGGATTTGCTAAGTCTAGGATTTTGGACTAAGGTTTAGGCTAGGTTTAGGGTTTTAGACTAGGGTTTGCTAAGTCTAGGGTTTTGGACTAAGGTTTAGGCTAGGTTTAGGTTTAGGGTTCAGCTGCAAGCATATGGGGTGTCTACTGGGTGATACTTGCACATTCAAGAAAACATGTTAGTAATGAATCGGTGTACCTTTCCCTACGTTAAAGGGGTTGGCTAAGTTGCCTGGGAATGATACTGTAATGCTTTCCTTTACTCCCCTATACTTATGATTAGGTGGAGAGAATTAGTCTTGGCCACAACTGGTAGATAGAAAACTGAAGCCCAGTAGACACTGATGGTGAGTCATCTGTGGATGCTCTAAGTTCATTGCGAGGTAATGTCTTTGTGGGGCAAAACGCACCAAAGCTGTGAAGGCACACATGAGTATGATGTTTTAAATCGAAGGTCTAGTGGATCGATGGTTGCAACCAGACTAGTTCCAATTTCCTTACTTACTATGTTTTCACATGTAGGCAAGGTGGAAGGCACTACTTTTTTTTTTTTTGGTTTTTTTTTGGATTTTGGATTTTCTGAATTTTTTTTTTTTAGATTTTTGAATTTTTTGATTTTTTTGGAATTTTGGAATTTTTTCCTTTTTTTAATTGATTGATGATTGATGATGAGTGTAGTGACAACCCTCCCTCCTATGCATTTAGCATTACTACTTTGTATTATCTAAGGTAAGAGAGTTGTCCCTTTCATCATGCCTTAACCTTTTAGGTCTTAGGACTTTGTATCGGCTTTAGTTGATTATTACCTCCCTTATTTACTCAATCCTTGAGCTTCAAGGGTTTTCTTGCCCCTTGCCTATATAGGTGGGAGTGTGGGGGAGACTTAAGGTTCCACAAGCTCTTAGCATTGATTATAGCTTTTGTGTTGCTCGCCGATGGTTGGCCCTAATGCGCCTATAGCTAACCTAGGAGTTTTTGGCTTTCATTTTTCTTTTTCTTTTCTCTTTTTTTTCTTTTCTTTTGGGGTTCCCCTCTTTGGTTATTTTTTTGTGGATGCCTGCCCATCACTGCTTTCTTGGACTTATGTTGTGACAGCACATCTACTTGTTTGTCAGTTGTCTCTCCCTATTTTGAGTACCCACCCATTACTATCTTCTTAGACTTATGCTTTGATGTCGTACCCAACTTTTGTGCTCTCCCATCTATTGGGCACTTTCTAAGTTGTTTGGTTTTTTTATGCGCTCCTCCATCACAGTCTTCTCGGACTTATGCTAGGAGGCCATGTAGCACAAGGCGAGCAACTTTTTATGATATGCCTAAGCTCTGAGCCTGCTTTGCTTTCATCTCCTTGTGTGGGTGTTTGTGTAGGTAGGACAAGGCTTGGGTCACCCTAGTTGCTCAGCTTCATTTCTATGCAAGAGACAACTTTCTTCCTTAACTTTTTGCCTAGGTCTTGGGTCCTCTTTAAGCTTTTAGCGTGTTGATTGAATGGTGTACTTCTAGAGTACATGTAACTTCCACGGATCTGAAGGTAGTTTCAGGTCATCCTACCCATTGGGTGGATCTTCCATAGGTGTTACAATCTCTGCTTAGGAGAAACCTTGGATAATATATTGGCAACTTTGCTTAATGATCTAAGTGGTCGGGATGTGACCCACATTCATCAATTATCTTTTTAATATTTTCTTTATTGCTATTATTAAATCTAACCTAGCATACAAAGAAATCATAAATGACAAAAGAAGAAATTAATGTATTTACATGTTTTTGAAATGAGTGGAATGACCTTGCCCTTAGTCGAGCTCAGTAGAGTTGCGTACCACCCTTCCTAGATGGAGGACCCTACCTACGGCGTGGCTGTAGGAGCCTGTCCTTGGCGTTAAGCACTGGATTACTAGTGGAGGTGGCACATCTATTCATTTTTCTTTTGGTTTGCACCTATTCTTTGCTTTGTCAAGGTCACGGTTGGACATGTCTTGGCTCAGTTGCTCTTGCATACCACTGGAGGTTCTGTCTCTTTGTGAGGATTCTGTCAGGCTTCTATTTGTATCTGGGGTGTGTCCATGGATGTTTCCTTGGTTGACGTGCTCGTGTACACTCTTGGTTGGCTTGCTCCCTTCTGTAGGATATGGTGGCTTGGCTAGAGGCTCTTCTTTGGTGCAAACTGCTTGTGGGTGCTAGCAAGGAGTGTTCAGTGCATGGGCCGCTTGTAGTGAGCTGAACTATTGGTAGAGAATATCGATGGCGACTTCTAAGTTATACCAGTCTTGATCAGCATATTTATCATAGACGAGTAGCAACATTGTTATGGCATGCTCCACGTGAGTTGGAGGCGGCCCTAGGTTAATGTAGGCCACATACCTGCGGTAAACATCTCTTGGATCTGTTGACTATCCCCAACATCATCATCCTGGTCGTTGTATTCATCCTAGATGGGCATGTCTTACCAGGGTTCATTATATGCATCGGGGCCTTCCTCTTCTTCAGTTGGTGGCTCCTAATTTGGATATGCTTGTGTGCCTTTGATAATCACTAGCTCTGGGATAGTTGGCTTGTTGTCCTTGTCCTCCACATGGACTATCAGATGGTCAGGCAACAGATCTCCACTCTCCACCAGCATTTTGAGAGCGTGGTTGATTGGCACTGGGAGTGGTTGACGGTCTTGCCCCTCAGCTCCATGGTAATTCCATGGTGGAGGGATGGCATGGTAGTCCTCTTGCCTTGTTGTTGCCCTTGTTGGGCATAGTCTTGGTGAGTGGGACGCTGCTAGTACTGGGGTTGCTATTAGTGCTGTTGTTGTTGGGGTTACCAATGAACTGGTTGTTGTAGTGGTTGATACTGGCATTGCCCCTTATGTAGTTTTGGTTGACAGTGCATTGGCTATCCTTGGTGCTGGGCTAGTGATCCCCTCTATTCATGTTGGATCGAGACTTGGACCATGTTGCTTGTAATGCCTTCATGTGCGTAGCAGGAGGCCTTCTTCTTGCCCTTTTCTTCGTACTCCAGGAAATGTAAGTCCTTTGTATTGTGAAGAACTCTTGTGGCTCTATCATACAACTGGGAGTACTTATGGAAGTCATCCATCAGTAAGCCTGCCCTTAGTGCTCTAGTTGAGTTCATGGCGATGACTTTGATAGCTTGATCTTCAGGGATACGACATTCTCATTGGGCCACCATGTCCCTCCATCTGCTTACGAAGGTGACTAAGTCCTCATCTAGTATCATCTTCTTGGCTAGGAGGTTTGCATTGGTGGGTTTGTGTTGGATATGGTGTATGTACTATCGTAGAAAATTTTCCCGCACCAGCTTGAAGTCATTGAGGTCATGCGCTGTGAGTGTGTTGAACCACCTCAGTGCTTCTCCTTCCAGACTTTTGAAGAAGAGGTAGATTGTGAGCCCATTGTCATGCTGATAGGGCAAAGCGTCCATGGTGATGATGGCAAGATGTCTCCGTGGATCGCTTGTCCCATCACACGTTGATGTTTTGGGCAACTTAAATCTGGGTGGTAGCATGAAGTGTGGGAACTTTGATGTGTCAAAGTAGACCAGCGCCCTTGATGCAACCCCTGCTTCTACAAGTGCATTCGTGATCATACTTTTGACGTCAGAACTTGCAGTGGCTGTTTGCCCTGAGCCTTGGGACCCTTGGAATTGGTAGAACTGTTGCTGTTGAAGTGTACCATGCTGAGGAGGGAAGGAGGGTCGAACCAATGTATAGGATGGGGTATGATATGGTGGGGTGCCCCTAGGTGATATGGGAGTGATAGCTTAGTGGGGTCCATGTAGCTTGCTGGGAAGAAGAAGGATAGCCCGGTGTAGTAGGGTATGGAGCAGGAGATTGTGTTATTAGGCCGTAGATAGGGAAATTGATAGTTGGGCTTGATGGCATTGTGTATGTATTTCCCATTAGCAATGTGGCTAGTGGGCCCTAGTGATAGCTTAAGAGGGAGGATCCATGGGTATTTGGAACTTGTGGACTCGAGAGGTTATCATGGGCCATGGATTGAGCTTGTTTGATTGCCCCTTCAGGCAATCTATTTGAATAGATGGTGAAAAGAGTATTCTGTTATTGGGTATAGCAGGCTGGGCCATGTGTGGGATTGACGTGATGGACAAGAACTCATGTTTACCAGTGAAGTCGTTTGCTGAAGTTGATGCCATTGACGTGTTGGAGTAGCCGATGTGAGAATAACACACCTCTACCATTATGGACCGTCTTCTCCTTGTAGCTCTTCTTTACAAGACTACTACAAGACTTAAGAGAAAAGAAGGGGGAGATTACAAACTTTAATCTCTAGCCTACTACAAGCATCTAGATAAGGGAAAATTACAACCCAAATGCGAATGAAATACAAGGGAAAAGGCGTACAACATTATTAAACTTTGTTTAATAAAGACTATTCCGTGAAAACCCTGTAACCTATTATCATGCAAGCACAAACCACCCTGCAAGCAAGGCAACCAGCACGCTTGTTTGTTTGACGTCACCGTTGTAGGATACTAATGCTTCTCTAGAGGGGGGGGTGAATAGAGATTTTCAGGTTTTAATTAACTCTTTGAGATTTATTATGCAATCTGAATAATCTTAAGGATTTAACACACAAGCATTCAATCACAAAGACACCAAGAATTATAGTGGTT
>JAMKQA010122722.1:0-10792 GCA_024699735.1 Posidonia australis | reverse complement strand
CCCCCCCCCCCCCGATGGGGACGCCAGTGCTTCCACGTACGTCGACAATATGTGTGATCACCACTTGTTGATTTACAAAGTCGACTGACAAGGTGCCTTCGGTAGATGTAAATGTGAGTCCTCGACTTATTAGATCAATGACAGGATGTTGTCTAGCAATGTCCTCGTGTTACGTGACGTATTCCTTCCTTTTAAAATAAATAAAATAGATCTAGATTAGTTCATGGGTGTAGTAAATAATCCAATGAAAATGATAGAAGGCATAAATAAACAGAAATGATACTAACTGGGGTGATTTCCTACATGCAAATGCAATGTCCTATCTAAAGAAATGATGTAATGTAAAAAAGAAGGTTGGAACAAGTATTCCCTTCACCCTCGTGCTATGTGGTGTAGGGCTAAGGATGTGAAGATGTAGATGAAGTCCGGAGACGCGTTTAGCTAAAAAACTGGGCATGATCTATTTAGATCTAGGTTTTCACTCATGAATTTGATAGAGTGGAAGGGGATTATCGATCTCTCAAGGTCTCTCTCTAGCACTCAATGGCATCACTTTCAGAATCCTTACTTAGATTTAGATCTCTCTCCCTTAGATTTTCTCTCTCTGGCCCCTTAAAAAGATCCTCATCAGCTTTAGATCTAGGGGGTATTTATAATATATTTTCCCACAAGATTTCATTAGGAAAAACAAGGAGATATTATCTAGGTGTCAATAAAATATCAAACCTTAAAATTTTAAAATAAAAAAACAAATATTTTAGCTTGTCACCCCATGTAATGGCGAGTAGTTTATTTTTCTGGCAAAGAAAATCAGTTAATAAGTAATAAAATATTCCATTTAAGCTTGTTGCCTATCAATGTGGCAACGAACTATAAAAATCTACACATTTAAAATTAAAATTGCAAACTAACTAGTTACAAATCTAGGAATCATCTACAACTTATTGTCTATTTTTATAATTTCCTTCATAATGAAAGATATTTTTATTAAATATTCAATTTAAACATAGACTTACACATTAAGTAATCTGAATTTAAAAATTAATATCTTCTATAATTACAAAGAAGAGGTTAATTAGTTTTATGGATATTTTTGACTTAGTATAGATTTGTAACTACTTAGATATTTTAGATTATTTTCACATGTTCAAATTGTTCGTGAATTGAATGTAGTTATAACATTTAAAAATGTGATAACCAACATAACATCTTGTTTTTAATCAAGATAAAAATATATCATTTTAAATTTGACATCATCCACTTTTCTTGAATTTTTTAGAATTTTCCTAAATTGGTTTTAATTTTTAAAATTTTATATGATATATTTAAGTGCTAGAAAAATAGTAAAAATATTAATAATTATGGAAATAATGTTATAATATTTTATAAAAATCCCATATATTATATTAAAGCATAGGATAACAAAATATACTGAAAGAGAGCTCCAAAATACTCAATGCCTATGTTTGTGGTGACGACACGAGTCGCTAATGAATGAGCGATGAGACAAGTCACCAATGAATGCGGCAACAAGATCTATTGCCACCCAGTATGGCAATAAGTTGGTCTTTTTGTAGTTTTTCCTCTATTTTTTATATTAATCCAAAGAAATGAGCTAAAAATTCGAAAATAACTTCAAAAATTCCATAAAATGATAAAAACATTTTTTTGACATTAAAATACTCAAATTTACCACTAATTTGAGTCCAACAAGAATATTAACTCTACTACAGCTAATAAACTCGCATTAAATAATGTTAAAGGTACTCAAACTTATCATTATTTTGAATAAAATGAGAGTGTTAGCTCTGTCACAGTTAGCACACTTACACTAAGAAAAATGTTCAAGGTACCCATACTTGCCACTAATTTGAGTGTGTTAGCTCTACTATAGCTAACAACCTCGAATCAAGAAAAACAATTAAGTAATGTTTTTAAATAAATCATGAAAAATCAAGGAGAGGTGTTAAATATCCTTAGTTATGTGATTTAGGGTGCTTCAAAGTTTCCCATCCTTAATTAACTTTCGAAAATGCAAAAATAAGATATCTACAATTTCGAAATTAGATAAACACAAATTCAAATGTATCCATCAAATTTGAATTCGACTATTATTTTTAAATCTGAGTGTATCAAATTTTAAATTGAATTTGGATATACGCGATAAGTTTTGAATTTGAATATGGATATTACAGTATTTGAACCAAATTTAATCCATTTGCACCACTATATGCAAGTTTAGACCCTTGGATTGACTCAACTTGAGACAAGACACTTGTTCTAAGGGTCGGTTTGGTGTCGTGTCCCATGCCTTAGATGGAATGAGACGTCTTCTTCTCTAACTATGGCTTTGTTTGTTTGGTGGAGTTGGATTGAACTTAAAGAAGAAGAGCTAGAACTATAACAGATTCTCTGTCGCTTCTCCAAGAGCTCAAAGCTATGTTTACATAGGAAGCTCCTCATAACTCCCCAACAAGTGTCTAAGATAATTTGTCCCTTTATGAGACAGGACGAGAGAGGGAAGTATAGAAAAGGGAGTACATGAAGATGAGCTTAGTGGAGAGGATGGGATGGTAGGAGAGCCCCAAGTAGAAGGCAATAGTGTAGGCTTGCTTGGCACGGAAAAGGGAGTGGTGGAGGTGGTGGAGGAGGAAGGAAAGGATGGAGACACTAAACACAAACATCATTTCCCTACGATCAAAAAGAGGCAAGGGCTTCGAATTAAGAAAAGGTTAGGAGGAGATACATGGATTGGGAAAAGGAAGGTGGGTGAATGCATTGACGATAGTAGTGTCCTTTTTGATGGCAAAAACAATAAATATGTCAAGACTTTTTGATGAATAATACGTTTTACTACAGGCATTTAGGTAAAATCCAATGAGAAACTACCAATTCTTAACTCTTGACGTACTTGAGCTGCATAAAACAACTCTTACTCATTTTCTTCACAATTTTACAATAATTAGAGCAGAGAGTTGCGTTGGAAGTACTCCTCAAATCACATGTTTATTTCAACTCCTTGACTCCCACTATTAGGACACTGATTAAGTAGAGTTTGTTAAAGTATTGGTCTTAATGGTTGTAATAGAAGTTTGTTTAAAATTTGTTATGGTTGTTAAATAATGGGTTGTAATATTTGATATAAAGTTTGTTGGTCTGTTAAAATCTGTTATAGTACTTAGAAGTGAGTTGTAAATAGTTTGTTAGAGAAGGTGTTAATAGTTTGTTAGGTTGTTATGAGTTTGTAATTTAAGACTATAAATAAGAGGTTGTTGATTCTCTCTTGGTTAAGTAGAGAAGAATAGAAAACTCATTTGTTAACGTAGTATCAAAGCATAGTAAAGAAGAATAAAAAAATCTTCTACGCAGGAGCAAGTCTTCTTTCTTCTCTCTTATGTCAATTCTCTCTTTCTTACTTTACTCTTCATTCGTTCCTTCGTCCTCTGTTCTCATCGTTTGTGATGGTTTTTTCCTCTTTGTAAGAGGTGAAATCATCTTCATCTTTGGCTTCTTATTTGAGGATTTTTTTTCAAATCAAGATATCCATGGCAAGTTCAGTTGCTGCTGGTTTGAGCTCATCATTTGCTGGATCAAGTTCGACTGTAGTGAAGTATCCTTATTTTGCTGTTATCAATGTTGCAAATTTTGTTTAAATAAAGATGAGTATGAGTAATTTTTTGTATTGGGAGACACAAATCACGGTGCTCATAGAAAGCAATGGTCTCGATGGCTTCGTGGATGGCTCTGAAGAATCACCAGCACTGATAATCATGATCTGTGGTGAGGAAAGGGCAAATCTAGACTATAAGTTTTGGATCTGCACAGATCGGGTAATACGAGCGTGGATTACGAGTACTTTGACAGAAGAAGTGGGTGGGCTTGTCATTGGATTAAAAACATCCAAAGAGGTTTGGAATGCTCTGGTTTCAAACTTTTCACAGAGTTCTCAAGCAAGGGAGTTCGAGTTACTTTCTCAGCTACGTTACCTTAAAAAAGGTTCTTCTTCTTTGTCTAAGTATTTGTGTAGTTTTAAATCAATTTGTGATAAGTTGAATGTTATTGGAAGGCTAGTAGAGGATCAAGATAAGGTTTTTTCTTTACTGAATGGGCTTGGAGCTGACTATGAAAGTTTCACTACTTCTATGTTGAAGCCTCCAATTCCAGTTTATAATGGTTTGATTCCTCTGTTACAAAGGCACGAATTGAGGAAGGATAATGAAAAATCTCAGTTGAATGCGTCAATGGTGTTTTTTGGTCAAAAGAATGGAAATGAAAATGGGGAAATGGGAATTTTAAGAAGGGAAGTTTCTCTTCACAAGGAAGAGGGTTTGCCTACGGGGTTTCTTCTGGTGTTGATAATAAGAGTGGGAAATTAAATCAAAATTTGGGTGTAAGTACTGATTCTGGCAAGGTTAATATGAAAGGAATAGTTTGTCAAATATGTGGAAAGGAAGGACATGATGCTCTGAGATGTTGGCATAGGTTCAACAACAGTTATCAAGCTAAGTTGATTCCACCAGCCTTGGTTGCAATGAAGGTAGTTGATGTTGATTTGGATGAGTGGCATGTTGACATAGGAGCTACTGATCATGTGGTTCGAGATCCAGGTATGTTGCAGAACATTATTTCTTATAAGGGTTCTGATTTTATTATGGTAGGTAATAGGTGTCATTTGCCTATTACTCATACTGGATTTGGGTTTATTATTGGTGAAAATCTTATTCCTTTAAAAGATGTTTTGGTAGTGCCTAGTATGAAAAAAATTTTGATTTCTGTTTCACAACTTACTACTCAGTATCCTTGTTATTTTCTTTTTAAAAAGGATTTATTTTTTATTAAACATTTGTAGAATCATAAGGTGTTGGCTATGGGCAGTAGAAAGGGGAACATGTATACTCTTAAACCATCCGAAGAGAATATTTTCTTTTCAAATAGACTGAGGAATGTGAATGGAGACGTTTGGCATAAAAGATTGGGACATCCTCATAAAAGAATAATTCAGCATTTGAAGGAAATAGAGGCTATAAATGATGTAGTCTATTCTGATGGAATTTGTTCATGTTGTGAGATGAGTAAGAGTAGAAAATTACCTTTTGTAACACATCATAATAAATCCGAAATTCCTTTTGAAAAGATTCACTGTGATTTATGGGGAAAAGCTCTTATAGCCTCTAATCAAAAATGTTTTTACGATGTGCTTTTAATAAATGATTGTACTCATTACTGTTGGTTCTATCCTATAAAGGAAAAATCTAAGTTTTTCAGAATTTTGTGTTGTTTCATAAAATGGTTATGAATCATTTTAATTCTAATATTAAAGTTTTTCAAAGTGATGATGGAGGAGAATTTGTTAATGTTAATATGAGTAATTATTTGGCTGAGAATGGAATTGTACATAATATTTCTTGTCCATATACTCCTGCACAAAATAGTTTGGTCGAAAGAAGACATAGACATTTAGTAGAACTAGGCTTAGCAATGATGTTTGAAGCTTTCATACCAAAGAAATTTTAAGTAGAGGTGTTTTCTATTGCTACTTTTTTGATTAATAGATTGCCTTTTAAGTCTTTAAATTTATAAAGTCCTTTTGAGATATTGTACAACAAGATTCTTGATTATTCTTTTTTAAGGGTTTTCAGTTGTTCGTGTTTTCCTTATTTAAGGGATTATGTAGTTTCTAAATTAGATCCTAGATCTTTGCCTTATGTTTTTCTTAGATGTAGTGATAAACATAAAGGATACAGATGTTTAGATTATTGTAGAGGGAAGCTCTATATTTCTAGAAATGTGATTTTTAATGAAAGTGTTTTTCCTTGTAGACAAAATATTTCTCATAATATATCTATGGGAGAGTTAGCTTCTTATCCTGAATGGACTGTTAAGTATAAATGTCCATCAAGTGTTTGTGTAGAAGAAGTATCAAATAGTGAGAAAGCAAGGATGTTTTTTAGTGGTGATATTAATATGTGTACAGATAATGGGTTTTTTGAATTGTCAAGAGTTAATATTGAATCAAAAATTTCTAGAAATTAGATTGTACAGGAAAATTTTGAAATTCAAATTGTAGAAATGTTTGATGTTGGATTAGGGAATGATTATGGAAATCATACTATAATGCTTGTGCACAATATGGTTACAAGAAGTAACTTGGGTATGATTAAACCTAATCTTAAGTATACTATGACTATAGAAGTAATTCCTCTTGAGCCAAAGACTGTTAAAACAGCTCTTAAACATCCAAGATGGCTTAAAGCTATGCAAGAAGAGATTAATGCACTAAAATTAAATGATACATGGGAATTGGTTCCAAGAGTAATTGATTTTAATATTGTTGGTTGCAATGGGTTTATAAAACGAAATTAAAAGCTGATAGTTCTTTAGAAAGGCTTAAGGCTAGACTTGTAGCAAAAGGATTTTCTCAACAATAGGGAATAGATTATTCAGAAACTTTTAGTCTTGTTATTAAACTAATTACTATTAGAGTTATTCTTACACTTGCCACTATGTCAAATTAGAAGATTTGTCAACTTGATATCAAGAATGACTTTTTAAATGGTGATTTGCATGAATCTGTTTTTATGGGACAACCACCTAGTTTTATAAATGATGCTCATCTAGATTACGTATGCAAGTTAAAAAAGACACTTTATGGTCTTAAGCAATCTCCAAGGACTTGGTTAACAAATTTAGTAAATATCTGTTGACTGAAGGATTTATATGTACAAATGCAAATTTTTCTTTATTTGGTGCTCATCATGATAACAAAATTATTTACTTGCTTGTGTATGCTGATGACATATTTGTTACTGGTAACAAATAGAATATCTTACTGAATTTATTCATAAGCTTGGTGTTGTGTTTGCTATGAGAGATCTTGGAAATATTCATTATTTTTTGAGCATTGAGGTGAATAATACATTTGATCGATTATTTTTAAGTCAATCAAAGTATGTTCAAGAGTTATTACATAAGACTGGAATGAAGGATTGCATGCCGTTATCTACTCTTGTTGATCTCAGACATAAAAAGAATGTTTGTACAGATTTATATGAGGATGTTACCAATTATAGAGTTATTGTTGATGCCCTTCAGTATTTGACTGATACAAGGCCTGACATTATGTTCTCTGTAAATTTGGTGTGTCAACATATGGCGGCACCCACAATTGCACATTTTAATCTGGTAAAACGTATTCTGAGGTATCTTAAAGGAACAACAATACATATGGGAATTAGAATTTTAAAGAAAAGTTCTATTGAGCCTTTTGGCTTCTCTGATTCAGATTAGACAGGTTGTCCAAATACAAGAAGGTCTACCATAGGTTATTGTACATTTCTAGGTTCAAACTGTATCTCTTGGACTACTAAGAAACAACCTACAATAGCAAGATCAAGTTCTGAGACTGAGTATAGATCGATGACTTCGCTTGGAGCAGATTTGACTTGGCTATCATATTTACTAAGAGATCGAGGAATTTCACAAAAACCTTCAGCTCTTTTTTGTGATAATTTGAGTGCATTACACATGACTATTAATCCTATTTTTATGGTAGAAGCAAGCATGTAGAGTTGGATTATCATTTTATTAGAGAAAAAGTTGCTCTTGGGAACATTGTTACAAAGTATGTAAGTTCTTCTAAACAGCTTGCAGATTTTTTTACTAAAGCTTTGCCACGAAGGTTATTTGCGGATTTTAGAGGCAAACTGGGTGTTTGGATTAATCCATACTCCAGTTTAGGAAGGAGTATTAGGACACCTAATTAAGTTGAGTTTGTTAAAGTATTAGTCTTAGTGATTGTAATAGAAGTTTGTTTAAAATTTGTTATGGTTGTTAAATAATGAGTTGTAATATTAGTTATAAAGTTTGTTGGTCTATTAGAATCTATTATACTAGTTAGAGGTGAGTTGTAAATTGTTTGATAAAGAATGTGTTAATAATTTGTTAGATTGTTACGAGTTTATAATTTAAGACTATAAATAAAAAATTAACTAATTGCTATGGTGCAGTTGGTTAAGGAGAGTGAAACTCACACTTCCCTCTCAAGTTCGAATTTCACGGATCATAGAGAGAAAAGTTATATATCTACTGATTTCAAAAAAAAAATATAAATAAAAAATTATTGATTCTCTCTTGATTAAAGAGGGAAAAATAGAAAACTCATTGGTAACACCCACTACATCAGGAAGCTGCAAATGCTGCTCAAGCTAGATTAACAAATGCAATTTCGTTGGCTGTCTTTTTTTTCTATATTGTCTTTAAAGCTTGTACTTGAGATGTGAACGCTCTTTATTGTCATAAAAAACTGCCCATCTCTTATTCTTATTCGTGTTCCTTCGACTACTCCTTTTCCCTCTCACTCTCCTCCAACCAGCCAACCAATCACTTCCACCACACATAGAAAGAAAGGCACTTGTCCTGGTCTTTTACTTATGTGGGCTCCACCAAGCATGCCGCTTGGTGCCCATCCTATGGTTGTGTAAACAACCCGTATTAGGTTTAATGCCTGACTAATATTAGCATCTTTTTGAAAACCAGTTGGATCTGTATGGTGACGGTCAGGGCGTCTAGTATGACCTTTATCGTATTGTAGATAGACATGTTAATCAAGTCACGTTGGCCTTGGGCCGTCCGACCCAGCGTGGGTCTGACACTGCTTGGGTCCGTTGATCCCAGCAATGGACTGGGTTGGGTCAGACTCGTCGTGGGTCATGGACTGTGTTGGGTCTAGGTATCAGGCCCACGAAGGCTTGTATAGTAGATCCATTTTGGCCAATGAAGTAGCTTGAACAGGGTCAGGCCGGATCGAACCGAATTGGCCTGGAAATTTTTTTTAAAAAAGGATCAAGCCAAGCCAGATTGGCCCAGAAAATAAAAAAATAATAATAACAGGACATCAACAAGGTCGGGCGGGAGGCCTGACCCTTTTAAAAAATATATTAATAAATAACAGGACCAAGCCTCCCATCTGACCCATAAAAAAAATAGGAAATCAATAGGGCCAGGCCTCTCATCCGATCCTTTAAAAAAAATAAAATAATAACAGGGTCGAGCCTCCCGCCTAGCCTGCTCGGCCCTTTAAAAAATAAAAATAATAAAATAGTAAGGTTGGACGGGGCTCCACCCAACCATTAAAAAAAAAAAGGAAAAAAAGGGAACGTTGCAATATCCCAAATTGGACCGTTGCATATTGCAACGGTCCTTAAGACTTAAGTATTCTTTTTAAAATGAAATATCTTACATTTTAACTTATAAATACACCTCAATTCCATTCATCTTTCTTCACAACTCAATCTTCTCTTCTCTACTACAACTTTCTCTCAACTTTCAAGTGAGGATTTTGTTGTTTGACTTTGGATTCCGCCCCGTTTACTACTCTCCAGTCTCCACGATACAACAGCTGAGCTAGCAACATTAAAATTTCTCTACTTCTAATCCTTTCAAATTCTTTACTTCTAATCCCTCTATTTTTGGGTTTTGGTTTTTGTGGGTTAAGGGTTTATTTATTTTATATTCATTTTTTATATTAAAATGAAAAATTTTGGTAATGTTGGTAGCCATGACTATATCCCTAGAGTCAGATCAACCTCAATCTATCCCAAAAAAGACTACACAGTCCACAGCCACTAAAAAACCTAAGAAACAAAGTTCTTGGGTTTGGGAGCATGTTACAGTAGACTCTGTAGATCAAACTAGGTGCTACTGTAATTATTATAATACCACATACATATGTCCTAGGGGAGGGTGTAGGTCATATATCTAGACATTTACAAAAAATGTATACCCAAATATAATAAAGATGACAACACAGATTTAAAACAATCGAAATTACAAGTAGGATCTAATGGTATAATTAATTTGAAATATAATACAGAAGAAATTAAGAAGGAATAACTAAATTTATAGTAAAAGATGAACAACCATTTTCCTTTTCTGAAAATAAAAATTTTAAATCATGTATGCAAAATTATTTAAATCCATAATTTAAAAGTTTTTCTAGAAATACAACAATAAATATAATTTATAAAACATTTAAAAAAGATAAAAAAGATTTAATTGAAATATTTTTTAATTTATTATGTAAAATATCAGTAACATGTAATGTTTAGACTACTCCAAATAATTTTTCATATTTATATTTAATTGCACATTAGATAGACATAAAATGGAATTTACAAAAAAGTTTAATTGATTTTAAAGTTTTTGATCATCCTCATTTTGGTAACGCTATATCAAATATGATAGAAGATATTACTAAAGAATATAATATATTTTTTAAAATAAATACAATATTATTTGATAATGCATCTAATAATAATGTTGCAATAGAATTATTAAAAGAAATATAAAATTAATATTAAATGGTGAATTATTTCATTGTGGGTGTTGTTGTCACATCTTAAATTTAATTGTACAAGATAGTATTGAATGCATTAGGCCTTATATAGAAAATATAAGAAAAATTATTTTATTTATTCAAATATCAGCTAAAATATATCAAGAATTTAAACATATATGTGCACAAAATGGTTTAAAACCTAGAAAATTTAAGTTATATGTTCAATATATATGGAATTCAACTTATGATATGTTAAGTTCATGTATACCTTATAATCATATAATTACAGTATTTTATATTGCAAAATCTAATGATTTTTTAAATGATGAAGATTAGCAAAATTTTAATATAATTCATAATTTTTTAGAACCATTTTATAATGCAACTAAACAATTATCTGGTCAATATTATCCAACAAATTCTCTAGTTTTAATTAATTTATTTAATATTACAAAT
>JAMKQA010122721.1:0-11163 GCA_024699735.1 Posidonia australis | reverse complement strand
GGATCTTGTGTGAGGCTACTAGCCCTTGAGCACAAGGTCCACAAGTCATTACACTTGCATTTCTTTCACTTTTAAAGTATATCCTTCAAGTTTTGCAAAGGATTTTACATGGCATGATTTTCTGGAATGCATTCATATGTGACTTTGCATTGCATGGATTTCTGTGTTTGCGTTGGCATATCTTTCTAGCCCACACAGGAGCACATAGGTGGCGCACCAGACTGGAGCACCAGTCTGGCGCACCAAGCAGGCACATCAACCTGTTTATCAGTAGCACACAGCAACTTTTGCATAGCTTTCTTGCACGATTTTTGTTTCGATTTGCTTCTGGTTTTTTCTGATTTTCTTCCTTGATGTATCAGGAGGACTCAGCTTTATCATTAGCCATTTTCATGCATGTTAGATCATATATGGCATGTAGTAAAGCAATGATGAACATCGCTCAAAATACTTAGATCCCTGATCTTATTTATGCAATGTCTTTGCATCGACACTTAACCCGATATATGAGCAATACTTCTGAGCATTAGGACACACCTTGCACACCATGCACCCTTATTTAGCATAAAACACCACTCACTTAGCATGGCATGGCATATCGCCCTCGGGCGTACAGTAAAGGCTGAAAAGCCAACATTTCATGAGCAAATGAGAAACCTATAAAAGACCGATTTATCGGGCACACGAGGGTGCCTAACACCTTCCTCGTGCGTAACAGGGATCCTTACCCATTTCTGGTTTATGACCTGCTTTTCATTGGCTTATTTGCATGATTTATATGATTTTCCTCGTCTTCCATTTTAATAGACTAGGTGGCGACTCCTGCATTTGCATTTTTATTTTGCCGTGACTTTGCCTTTCGCGCCGAGCCTCGAGGCTATCGCCGGCATGGTTACGGTGTTGCTAGTTTGTTCCCCCTTGTTTGGGGTCGTGTCAGTGTTAGTAAAGGGTACAGCTCCATGCTACTACAAGAGACGAGGCCACCAACACACTACCTGTTCACTAACTGCGCTTTGGCTAGGATTTAGAATGGGAACCTTACTTTTCTGACCAGAGTCAAAACCTAAGCCCATGAGTGCATCTCGTGTGGTCAACCCCATGTGGGACATGTATGGTTAGAGAGCGCATATTAGTAGCATTCATGTGCATGTGTGCCATTCATACCACTCTAACGAACAAATGCATAGCTCACTTGTTTCTTTTGTTGTTCTACCTTTTCTTCTTTGCTAACACATTAGGTTTCTTTTTTCGTCTGTCAGGTATAAAGTGTTGTGTGTGAGTTCTTAGGCCGGAGTCCAGGAGTTCCCTTTAGTGACCTTAGTCTTGAGGCATTGTTCTCGATTGTCTTTCCTTGAGCTATCCGTCACTTCCGACGATAGCTCCTCGTAGGTGTCGTCTTCTGGTTTGCAATCGTAGTTCCATTCTTACCCGTTTGCTGTCCATTATGGCCCAGCGAGCCTTAAAGAACTTTGTACCAGCTACTCTGGTGGGGATCCCTATTTCCGCCCCTCCTTCCTCCTTTACTTTGACATCTGTTACTTCACTTACACTCCATGACGGCGACTTCCAGGCACATGAAGTTCCCTATCCTCCAGTTTCGAGACACTGGCAGACTTTGATTGGTTTGGAGCCCTACTAGCCCAAAACTACAAGCGAAGGCTCTCAATGGCCAAAACCACACACAGTGAGTTGAGAAGCCCGACGCCAGGTAACCAAACTCTGGCCACACGCAGTCCGCCGAGGAGCAACCAACAGCATCTGCACTGCCACGAAGTGCCACCTTGTGCAGGAGCCACGTCATCCTGTAATTCTCCCACCTAGAGAACACTCACAAAGCAAACCCTCCTTGGGAAGGGTGTCTTGTCTCTCAAGACGCTACCAGCTATGGGGCACGTGTCCCACCCCATTGGCTACCAAAGGGTATGCTTCCACACGACGTCCTCCACACACAGTGCTCAGGTGGGAGTGTCATATCTCCACACCTGACAACACCCGAGCCTCAGTGCTCACAGCAATAGCAGGTGTGTCATACCTCCCTGTCATGCCATAAGACACCTCAACCCGTAGACCACAACCCTAGCCTTGAGATGATAGTTAAGGAGTCTTATACCTCTAGGACCCGACGCCCCTCAGCCTCAGGTATCTTGGCCCTAGGACCTCAACTTGGGAGTCATGCTCAACCACTTGAGAATGTTGTCACATGCCTTAGTCCAGACGACATGGTCCCACACTGTCTCGGCCCACACACAAAAAACTACGAAAACCATTTTCCAAAAAAGGCCAACAATCTCTTTGAAACCATTTTCAAATCTTTGGAAACTCTTCCAAAACCTTAGCAAAATGGCACATCAGATGTCCCGAGGGACCACCATTGACGGCCCACAATTCCATCTCAATGGAACAAAACAAACCAATCCAGAAAACCCTCAGCAATCATGTTTTACAAAAGCATTTACGCCAAGATTCATCATGTCTAAAATAGGTTTGGTATGCCGAAAACCCTTGGTTCGGTAGATCCATCTCGATCTGTCGACCGAATCAGGTCAACGGTGAACACTCAGGCCAAAATCAGTATACCAAAGATTGTTCGGTCGACGAAATCCATTGATTTGGTCGACCATCCAAAATCAAACGATCGAATTTGACTAGAGGACCAAACTGACATAAAAACAACATATTGAAATGGTTTGGTATGCTGAATTCTGCGAAAAATAGAAAATGGTCCAAACCCTACTGTTCAAAATCGCTCCACCTGGGACCTCCTATCAGACCTACTAAACAAACACTAAAAATCCTGCATAAAACATAAGATGTAGACCTTCTAGTCTACTCCAAAACCCAACAAACAAAACCAAAATCCATTCACCATGCATCAAGATACAAAATCGCAAAGGCATAAGGATCAAAATGACCTAAATCTAAACCATCGACATAAATATCCATAAAAACCACAATAAATTCACAAAAATTTTAAAACATTAAATTTAGCCTCGATTACATGCATCCTAGGCATTTCTACCATTTTACATGATTTCTACACATTAAATTGAGGATACGTACCTGAAATGAGCTCCAACGACCCTTCGACCGACTCTAGGAATAAAATTCTTAAGAATGTAAATAATTACAAAATGAATTTTATGGGTGCTACATTAGATTTTTAACGGTTTTTAGGAATGTTTTTTGTTCACCAATAGGGTGGAAACTAATTGTATTATAGTAAAGTTAAAGTTCCTTAAGGACCTTTATCTAGTTTGAACAATCAAGCCTAGTGAACTAGACCAGCGCAAATTGCTCTCCCATGCTTCGTGTTTGGTTATGATTACTAGATTAGGGAAATTAAGGTGTCCTAGAGGCATATTTTTGACTCTATCTCTCTACTTGTGTCAGTAATATATCGTAGTAGATACTCGATACTTTATTATTCTCTATTTATTTATTGTTTTGTAGTTTTCTAGGATCGACCCTAAGGACAACATTCTAGGTTGTGGGCCCCTCCATAGAGAGAGAAACCCACAGTCTAAGTCCCTCTTGTAGACCTCTTAAGGATCTAAGGGTTGTACTCGAAGAAGAAAAACATCCTAGTGTGTAACCCTAGTTTCCCAGAAGAAAAGGCATATTCCATTGCCCTAGGAACCCAACAAGCCGAGTGAACGCAAGATTAACTAATCAATCAATTAACTATTTTAACAAAAAAAATATGTGTTTTGATCCCAAACTTGCCTGTTAGTTAGACTTGTTTGATGTCTGGTCTATCCAAGATAGACCTCAACTGCTGGAAACGACAGGCACATGTGCCGCCTATTTGACCAACACCTTTGTATGTCACCTACTGAATAGGTGATGAGTTTCGACGCTGCCCACATAGGCGACATCAGGCAGACCGTGTACTGGGTGCTGGTTTGTGTTTGCCTGCTTACAGGTTACAAGGATTTCAGAATAGTCCTTGGGTCCTTATTTGCTTTATTAAACAAATTTGTAAACCTTTCTCTTTGTATTTCATTGCATTAGGATTGTAATTTCTTTTTTAGAAAACATGTAGTAGGTTAAAAGTAGTGTAATATAGAGTCTGTAATTCTTCTTTAAAACTTGTAATATCTTGGAAGAAGAGGATCCAAAAGAGAAGACCAGTTAAACACGGCGGAGACACACTCCTCTTATATCAACTTCTCCAACACATCAACCATCTCCCCGAGTCAAGGAAGCAGTTTCATGGGCTAGCATGGGTTCTTCTTCAACGTTTCAACACCCCACAGAGCCTAGTCCATTGAAAGAGGAGGAGGGAAAGAGATGAGCCACTTCCAACATTAGAGTGTTCACCATCAATCAACTCACATCAATTCCCCATAGGAACCTCCAACCAAGCTCAAAATAACCATGGACCTTCCTCCCTATATCGTTAGGGCCCATTAACTTCACCTCTCATGGAAAATACATACACTGTACTATCAAGCCCAATAGTAAACTTCTCAACACAAGGCCCATCAACCCTATCCTCTGTGCCATATCCTATAACCTCAGCCTTCTCTTTTGTCCAACAAGTGGTGCAATCTCCACTAAGCTACCACACCCATCATCACTTGGGGGAGGGGGGACTTCATCCTATCACACCCCATCCTATACACTAGCTCAACCCTCCTCCCCTCCTCCATGTGGTACTCCTTAACAGCAACAGCTCCCACAGTTCCAAGGGTACCAAGGTCAGGGGTAGTCAGTCACGCCAGGGTTGGATGTTAAAAGGGATGATATCAGAGACACTAGCAGAGGCAAGAGTTACATCAAAGGTGCTAGTCGGCTTTGACACGTCCAGATTCCCACCTTTCATCTTGTCGCTTGGATTTATACTGCTCAAGATGCAGAAATACAATGGGACAAGTGATCCACAGAACCACTTAGCCACTTTCATTATGGATGCCTTGCCCTATCAACATGATAATGGACTCATGGTTTACTTGTTCTTCAAAAGCTTGGAAGGAGAAGTACTGAGGTGGTTCAACATGCTCACAACACATGATCTCAGTGACTTCAAGTTTGTGTTGGACAAGTTCTTACAACAGTACGTCCACCGTATCTAACACAAGCCCACAATTGGAGACCTCGTCGAAAAGATGAAACCAAAGGAGGACTTTGTGACATTCGTGTAACGACCCATGTCGCTACCAACACAAACACATTAGCTTGAATAATTTCAAAATAATTTAAAACTAAATTACAAGAAATTAAAGGCTAACCAAAGCATCTAAACTACTAAGAACCTATGTGTGTGGCTACAAGACTTTGACTTTGTGCACTAGACTCACCAAAAGTTGTTTGTCTGCACTTGTAACCTAATAAAAATCACAAAAAAAAAAACCACGCAAGAGTGATCAGAATGTCACCCAACACACACCCTACAAGCCTTAAGAACTGGGCCTTATCAATCAAAGCCACAAATCTCAATTTAAAACATTTTTATTATTTTTCTTCTGAAGTCACAAGCTCACAAGAAAATTGTAACATCCTGGATTTTAGGTAGCAATTTTAGCCAAAAATTTAATTTGGGATTTCTTAGTTGTTGGATGCTTGGAATGAGTCATTTAATATAAAATGTTGGTTTATAGGCGTTCTTCAGTAGAAATAATGGATTCTAGCTTTTTGTTGTGTTGAACGCTGAGAATGGGGTGTTTAGTGTAAAACACCACATATACACCATTCAACACTTGCATGAGATTTTTGTGCCTTAGATGTTGAATGCCTGCTTTTGTGCGTTTAACGTTGAACGTAGCTCAAGGAGGTGTAAAACGCTCTGAGTTGCATGTAGAAAGTCAAGTTGCCTATTCTTATAGGTGATGGGGGTGCACATTGAGGGATTGTTCTCTCCTCCTCTTCCGGTTCTTCTCAAAGAAGCTGGGGAATTTCCTAGGGGATTTTAGGTGTCCATCTTGAGAGAGAGAGAGAGAGAGAGCAAGAGAGAGGAAGATGAGAGGAAGAAGAAAGATGGGTTCCTTTGTGTGAAGCGGAGGATGTGGCATTCGTGACCAAGCTCTGGTGAATCTCCAGTCATTTCAGACGTCAAGCTTGGCCTGAGGATGAAGATAAGAAGCTTTGGATCATGAGGGAGATGCCTTGCATGAGTTAGGTCTCAAAACAAGGTACACACCCCTTATGTTAAAGTTTACAATGTTTGAGGATTAGTTTTTAAAGATATAGTGTGTGCTTGACTCTCCTCCACCTTTGTTTAAAGGTTGAATGTTTTTCGGAGGGGATGTGTATGATTTAAGGAGAGGTTTCAGTACAGGGGAGTTCTCAGTGTGTTGAACGTCAACCTTGAGGGGTTCAATGTTAGATGCCTAGGAACGGGCGTTCAACACTATTGCCCTGTTTCTCCTTGGTTTTGACTAATTCAATAGATTAATGGTAGTTACTGAGAATGCATGCTGTAATGTATATGTCGTAGGGTTGCTGGAACTTCCTTAGTGGTTTTGGAATAAAAGAACATGCTAAAATTGATAGATTTTAGTGCAACATTGGATGTCAGTGTGTTAAACATGCGGAATACCAGTGTTTAACGTTGAACGCCAGCTCCCTAGTGTTCAACACCCCTGGTTGTATTTATGCCTAGTTGTGAGACTTAATGAATAAAAGAGAACTTGTTAATGATAGCATGCCTTAATGATGAGATTAACAATTTAGAAGAATAGTTTTAGAATGAAACCTTGGTTTGGTATACTGATTTGCCTTCTGGTATGGAAGTAGAGTATTGGTCTGGTCAATTGTTATATTTCGGTCCACCGAACCATGCCCAAAATCTATTTAATAATTGTTCAAGTATGATTAGAAAGTATGTATGGTGTATAAAACATATTAATCTTAGATAAGTAATTTAATGGACATAATAATGATTAGGGTAATCCTTAGAATTGTTTTAGGAAAGGCCTAAAAAGAATTAGCAAGATTCCATTTGAGACATAGAGGTCATAAAATATGATATGACTTAAAAATAATAAGACTCCTCCCTAATGGCATAGAAGGGACCCTAGGGATCATGATATATTCCCTGAGCCTAGAGTTAGTTAGTTTTGTTGGGGTGCACTAGAAGAGTCATTCAGTAGCACTACCTAGTTTTGTAGGGGTGCACTAGAAGAGTCATTCAGTAGCATTGCCTAGTTTTGTTGGGCACTGATCTGGCTGTGCTCCTGAGGGATACGAACCAGTAGGTGTCCTACACCTTGCCACTAGAACATGGAGTTCTTATTAAGCTTAAATGATCATCCAGTCTTGGAAACCTAGTGGGACTCCGAGACTGTTGCTTTGGTTCTAGTGTGATGGTTTGGGCTTGACAAGAGAGCTGTCAAGGATTTGATTTGAGCTATGGTTTCTAGTTTTCTATTTCGTGCAGCTTGGGAAAAGTGTTTTGTGGCAATTCTAGAAAGATATTCAAACAATTTTGAAATGCATTTTGAAGAAGGGTTTTGAGAGCCAAAGAAATGCAATGTTTTGCCTTTTTCAAAGGTTTAAGTGAATTGTCAAGGAAATTTAAGTAATTTGGAAAAAAGGGCTTTTCCAAAAGATTCAAAAGTGTTGCCTTGAGTTGGCAGTTTTCCTAAAAGTGTTTTAAAAAGATTTCAAAAAAGATTGGAAAGGATTTTCAAAGGAATTTTGAAAAGACTTGCATGGTTTCGCAAAGATTTTGAAAAGTTTTCTAGAGTCTTTGTTGTTGAGGTCAAGAGATTGACGGGGCATGTTGACAGGACCATGGGTTGTGACAACAACTTTGAGGTAGTCGGTTGTTGCTTAGGTTGAGGCTAGAGACCAAGAGGTTGAGGTAAATGTTCTTCGGATCCTAGAGGTATGAGACTCCTAGATTGTTATTCACGAGACCAAGACTAATGTCCGTAGGTCGAGGGCCAGCTAGATTCAGAGGTATGAGACTCCGTTCGTTCGGGTACCGAAGACCCAAGGTATTGACTGTACATAGAGATACGTGACAGCAAGCCAGGGAGTATGAGAGCTCTGAGTGGCTGAATGTGACACCCTGGTTAGTACAAGTACCGAGATTGAGTCAAAGACTATTAGGTACTGGCAGGGCCTGTGTTGAGAGAGTCCTCAAGTGTCTAGGCACCCAAGGGCGTTGAGAGGAGATGCATCCCCACGCTTGTTGAGATTGTGACCTGTGAGGTCAAAGTATAGAGATGCCCGTTGGCCAAGGTGATGGCATGTCTTGCATGGGGACTTTCACAGTGGCAGTGTAAGCACCGGTGGTCGTGTTTTGGTGGACTATTGTGGCCAAGTGTCGGTTGCTTGACACTGGGTAGCATGACGCGCTAGAGAGGCCTAGTGGCTAGAGTTTGTAGAGACTTGAGTTTGAGGGCTAGTTCCAGCCAAGATTTGTGTATTAGCTAGATTTGAGATTTGTGTTTTAGCTAGATTTGAGATTTGTGTTTTGGGCTAGGAACAAGTCTAGAGATGCTGTAGAGATGCATTAGAGAAAAGCATGAGATTTTTAGAGAAAAGAAAAGTATTTCAGAAAAGCATGAGATTTTCACAGAAAAGAAAGATGCTTGAGAAAAGCATGAGATTTTAAAGTAAAAAGAAAGTGTTTAGAAAGAAAAGGGATTGTGCTAATTTTTGAGACTAACTTTTTTGTTTGACTAAGCAAAGGCTCGATGCTAGTGTGGCACTCTCCAATGGTTGTGAGCTTGACTTGGCAAGAGTGTCCATTTTATGTATGCATTAAGTTTTAAAAATCATACATGTGATATGGAAGAAAAGATAGAAAATGGTTTGGAAGTCAAGAGAATGATTTTGAAAAGAAAGAATAGTTTTCAAAGACATGATTTCAAAAGTTGTGTTGCTTGTGGGGCAAAGAGAATTGCCCATGTTTGTGTGTGCTAGAAGAGATGCCAGAGGAGAGTAACTTTTAGTGGGGTGTGTCCTGGGTGACCTTTCAGTGATCACTCATGTGTGTTTTGTTTGGTGTTTTCTTAGGTTCAAGATAGGAGTAGGAGTTTGCTAGTGCACGTAAAGATGGAGTCAGTCAACTACACATCAACGATTCTAGGTAAGTGCTGAGTTTAATTTAGTTCAGTTAACAGTACTTTGATTTAAGTTGTTTAATGATGGTGTGTGGACGCTACCCCGAGGTTAGAAAAGAAAGGTGGAGCAAGGGGGAAGCAAACCACAAATGACAAATGGATAAGGAAAAGAAATCAAAGTTGCCACCTAGTCTATTAAAAGAAGAACCAGAAGACAAGGAAAACTGAAAAACACAAGACAAACAATAAAGAAAACATGAGGAGAAAAACAAAATAAAGAAATCCATGCCAATGGATGCAACACAAGGGTCAGTATGAGCCAAAGAAAGGGTAAAGACTCCTATTATGCATGGGGAAGGTGTTAGGTACCCCTATACGTCCATTGAATCGGTCTTTCTTGACTTACTCGACCATATGTGCGGCTATGTTGGCATGCTGATGCCGATTTGTGTTTACCTTTGAGCCAAATGATGTGATGAGATGAAAACACGATGCGATGGCTGTAATGAGAAGGAATATCTAGAAAGTATGCGATGAAGGATGCAAGGAATGTGATAAACAAGCATGGGACTCAATTTAATGACGACCAAAATTCCTGGACGAACTGCGTAGGTCACTTGCATAGGCTAGTTGTGGGTCAAGGAATAGGTCCAATCATATGACTTCACATTGTCCAAGGAAGTTGAGCAAAACTCCAAACGAAAAACAAGTGCATGGCTATAAAGAGTGAGAAACAGAAATCTCATGAGAACTAGATGCATCGCAAAAATAGAATAAATGATAACAAACAAGTGGAGTCAAGGTCAACCCGTGCTCTAGACTGGGGGAACCCATGCATATTGCTTGCGGTATCGACCCGAGGTTCCAGGATTGCAACAGGTTGCTGACCCTCATGGCCTTCCTAGAGCCACAACAACACACAAGGATGTTAGGCAAGGAACGCTAAAGCAAAGAGGATGAATAAATAACCAGAGAACATGATCGGAAAAGATTAAAAAAGCCTAGGCCACTCCCTCCACCTACATTGGTGCTCGCCGGACTGGATGACCATCATCGAGCATTATCGGGGTCGATGAGGCTCGTTAGTCCTTGTGGCATAAAAGGGATGTCGAGTGGAGTCCATGAAAGGCTCAAGAAGCTAATGAGATGCATGCTCATGCATGGGCTATTCTCCCCATCCAATTGGGTTCCACCAGGGACATACCTCCTTGTCCAGCCATGATAAACGGTTGAGGATCATGTGGAGGAGTCGGGAAGCGAAGGTGGATGATAAAGGAGAGTCGAGAAGCCCTTGGAGGAGTATGACCTCGTCCTCAAAGGCCGTTGGCCTCACATGGGTTGATGGCTTCTATGTCGGCGGAATGCAAATGCAGTGATGAAGGTACAATAAGAAACTAGTGCTAATAAAACTATTGAGTAATGAAATGCGGTCAAAGGATGGTGCAGGTACCTATTCAAAGGTCACCAAGTTCTTCCCGTTCAGTGGCAAATGTGTCTCTGGCGGTGAGCTAGGAGAAAGTGATCGTTGGCTGGGTTGGGTGGCAGGTGGGCTTGCAAACGAGGTGAATGTGTAGTGGACGTGATGAGCAAGTAACAGGTTGAAGAGATCCCATCGTAGGTGATGAGGGTGGCTTATATAAAGGGATGATTCAATATGGACCATCAACTTCTAACCGTTTTCATCCTTCGGTTGGAATTCAATCAAGGTGGTACGATGGTGAATTTGGTTTTCATAGGGGGCTTCATGGTCGGGAAGTAATATGGGACACACATAGATCCAAGCCAACCAATAGGCAGCTAGGATTCCATGCACCCAAAGTGAATGGACAAGTCTAACCTTCGCTCTATGGCTGACCCAAGTCACCTACGCATCTCGCACGTGCATCTTGGTCACGTTATCAGGCCGCGTGAGTCCTAAGTCAGTCCACAAACTTAGCTGTAGGTCTAGTCCATAAGGCATCTAGGCCATGAAGAGGCTCAAGTGAATTGGTTTTGGGCTTGGTTAGGGTGATGTTGGATTATGGCTTAGTTGGTTTGCGTTTTTAGGTAAGGTTTTAAGTGATGAGGGTGGTTGCGTCAACCGACTGTCTGAAGCGGGTCTCGCCAAAGAAACTGACCGCCATCTGAGGACAAAATCAGGGTGTCTATA
>JAMKQA010122718.1:0-10071 GCA_024699735.1 Posidonia australis | reverse complement strand
GGGGGGGGGCGCCCCCCCCGGGCGCATGAGGACGTGCGGGTGAATGTGACGATGGTGTAGTGGTGGTGCACGATGGCTGTGGCGTAGTCGACAATGATAAAAAAGAAAATAGTGGTGGGTTTGGAGCTGCCCTTGATGGGCTGAGAATTGCTCTGGTACCAAATTGATGTGGAACAATCTTTAATGGAAATCCCACATGAGTTGAACTCCAATCCCAAGAGCACAAAAGATAACCCAAACTCTATATTCAATTTATTCGTTAATCAAAACTGAAGAAATATCAAGGGTCTACTCCTTTTATGAGAGGTAAAAACAAACTAATATAGTTAAATACTGACAAACTAAGACCTGTTTGTCCTTTAAAAAAACTAATTCTTTGTATTTCGTAATATGCAAACTCTCGGTGAAAATGTATTGCAGCCATGCAAATAGTTGACAATTTTGACTTCCTTTTTTGTGTGATTACATATAATTCCTGGCTTACATTACAAATTAACCCCTCTTTTCTAAATAATTGGCACTACCTCCTTCACATTTGAAATATATCAATTAAGTCTTTCTAGTGCATTGCATTAATTGTGTCTTATCAAGGCTAACTCATATCAAGTCAAAGAGAGTATAGTTTGTATTAACCCGAAGGGATGAAGTTGAGCTTGATGGGTGATTTTAAATGATTTTAAATGTGAGGGAGATACTCCAAAATCATTTCAACAAGGGTTCAATTTGTTTCAAAAGTACTAAGTAGGGTTTATATATAGAATATTCCTTTTTTAATTATTTATTCATTTTGTGTAAATTGCAATTTTGAACAATGCTTATCATGTTTGTCTCAGAGTGATGATTTGTTTCTGTCTTAGATCGCAGAGCTGGAAGCTGATTTTAAGCAACATCAAAAAGTTGCTATACAGGCATCTACTCACTTTGAGCAATGTAAGTTGATATAGTTTTGATGGTCTTCCCAAGTATTATGTTTGAAGTAAGGTTAATTCATGTTAAAAAAAATGGAATTGTTGCTAAATGTTTATTTCTAGGATTTCTGCATATTCGCATCCAATCTTAATATATGTGTTTGTTCCAAGACTCTTCAAGTACGATTTTTATTTTGATGTTACACTCATATATAATCGATACCTTGAAATCAGCCATGCATTTTCTTTTGCTCAATATAGAATCTTCAGAGTTGGTGTGTTTTCCATTATCCAGAGTTACGGTCATTTGACTAGATTCTTCTGAACAGGCACTGGTTCCATAACTTTAATTCAATGTAAATTTAGTTCTCACAATTTGTTATTTCATTAAACTGGCTTGTCACATTTTGGCCCACCATAATTTGAACCAATGCAATAAAAACCCAGACAATAACGGCCAGTTGAACTTGTGACCAGTTAGGGTATCGAGTCAAGTATGGTGGTTCAATCAGTAGACCTGGCAGCCTGATCTGTCCAACCTTAGATCAGTCCAGATCCACTCATTAGCCTTCCTCTCTTTATAAGGAAAAAGCACCTACCCAATTGACTCATGTTGAGTAATGAACAACGAGAGTGAAGGAGAGGTGTTTTAGGTGGGGTTTTGTTCATTTGCATATGTGCTAGGACCTCTTGAGAATTGTCAATGAATTCTACACCTTACAGCTTCTCGAGATGCCTCATTCACATTGTTTTCAATTGCATGATTCATTCATTATAAAAAAATACAGTAAGCAGAAACAAACATGCTCAATATATCATTTCATGTATTGTATGATTTGGTTATAAAAGTTGTGCAGAATTACGTTGCACTGTAACTTGTATAAAACGATGTCACATATGGAGCTCAAATATATTATGACAATTCCATTACATTTATATGGAATTTACTTTATAAGTTGGTCCTTTATATGGTGGGTGATGAATATAGTCGCATGTGTATTTAGATGAAAGTATACTCAGATTTTTCTCCTAAATATTGTTATTGGACCATTGTGCCTTATATATATATAAGCTTCTATGGTTTTCTGGGTCGATTTGGGTTTATAACCACAAAGTTTTATAAAAAAATGTAGCATACAAAAATTAAAACTTGGAAAATATGTATGTGACTTTTTCTAGCAGGAGAGAAAAGAGGTTTTATTGAAGCCATGGCAGGTATCCAGTACATGCTGTAAGAGATTCTAAACAAAGAGGGAGAAAACACTAGAAAGTAGAAAGATCAATAGTGCCATCATATGGTTAACATGATTCACGTGAAAATAAAAACGACATGATATTGTGGGGCTATCAAATACATTTTTATAGTAGTCCACCGACTCCTTGGTGAGGGATCCCTGTGGTGCCACAAAATTTCCCCCCTTACCTACATTCTTTGAGGTGAAGACCATAGTCCGTGAAGTGGTCAACAAAGTGTCATTGTGTTGGAACGTTTTTGGAAGATAACATTTGTACCTTCAAGCCACATAATCCACCACAATTCCAATGGAAGCACCATTTATAAATTTCCTCAGTTTATTTTTTGATATAAATTTCTTGATAGAAATCAGCATAATTCTATCCAAGGACACTAGGATACAACTGAACAATGTAGGAATAAATGCCTCCATTCCGCAGTCTCGGTGAAGAAAGCACACATCCCTCTTTCCTAGTGCCTACTGTGTACAGACCACCAGGCGAGATATCCTCTAGGAGGAAGTTTGAATCTTCACTCAGACCCAATGTTTCAAACTCGCTTTCTAAACACGAGCTTTTACACCTCACTTCCATCAAGAACATAAAAGAGAGATTCTACAATGTGGGCCTTGAGATAAATTAAAAGCTGCCAAAAGATTTAGCATAGGAAGAAGCAAAGCTGGCTTGGAAGCCTACATGTCTCTGAAATCTGTTCCAAGTCTCAGTAACCCACATGAAGAAATCCATGATTAGAGCTCTTATAATTTTAGACACTCTTTGAGAAAGATCAACAACTGCAATTACATAATTACCAACATTGAAGAAGTATTGGATGCTCTTAATTTGTTCACTAGAATTATCTCTTTTTATATTTCTACTCGTAACTTGCAGCAATTTCGTGCAGAAGTTTTTCTTAGAAAAGGGTGGATACCACCAAGTTTTATTGATACGCACCAAAAGATTACATCCATAGCTAAAAGAAAGCATTGATTCACTCAGTGCCTATAGGTCCTCCTTGATCTCTTTGCAGCAAATCTTATAATATAAAAGTACCAGATTTCTGTGTCACCATATCGACCAACAGGCCACTTTGATCAAAACTAGAAATCTGTGCTTAGATTGCCCTAATTTGCCTTAGAAATGGTGATATCCAAAGCTCCAAAAATGAACTGGGGACACGTTCATCAGTAAGAACTTCTGGGCTAACAGCCCCAAACCTATCTAGAGACTGGAAAACCATCTTGAGATGTTGAACAGTCTCTGTTTCCGACATCCACTATTCAAAAAGAAAAAAAAAGGGTTATCTTCTTCACTGCAAAATGAATATGAAGTGTCTTCGTTTTGCTTCCCATATAGCCTGACATCTCTTCATGGCGGAAAGAGGCAGGTGGTATGGAAGATGCTACCACATGCCATTTGTTGGGCTCGGTGGTTGGGGCGTAACCATAGAATTTTTCAAGGAGTGTCCATGGGGGAGCAGGAATGGAAGGAGGGCATTATATGAAATGTGCTTGAGTGGTCTTCCTCCTTTGTTACTCTGTTCCTGTTTCTGAAACGGATTTTTCCTCTTTTTCTTTGAGTCTACTTGCTTAGTAGGTCTCTTTATTTCATTTACTGTTGAGGGATCTTTTTTCTTTTTTTTACTGTTGTTTTTGCATCCCTTTTCAAAAATTTCAATGAAAATTTTCTCATAACTGTTTAACAAAAAAAGATCTCTTCATGACTATCCTCCCATGGACCGGCAATCATATGGAAACCTTGACTTTGAGAGGGGCCCTAGTCTTCCACACTTGATTATACAAAGTGTTCTTCATGTTGTTGTTTGGCTGATACTGGTACTCAATTCACTTGATTATTACATTTATTTCTTAACAAAGTGTCCATGTTGTTGTTTGGCTGATACTGTGGTAGTCAATTCACTTGATTATTACATTTATTTTAATTCATCTCCCCTTTTTTCTCTCAAAAAGGCAAGGCAGAAGGTGAGAATTTTAGGCAACAACTTGCTTCTGCAAAAAGGCATGCAGAATCTGTTGCGATCATCACTAAGCAACTTGCACAGGAGTTTCTCAATGTAAATATTTTATCTCAAAGTTTTGCGTTTATGCTCATTTAGTATAATTCTGTTCCTTCTATTTTCTGTTTTTATTTTATATTCTCTCAAAGATGTTGGTTGTATTGATTATTGCAGAGTTATTCTTCATGAGTATAATTTTGATGCTTTAAATATGAAATGTTCTCAAGGGCCAAGATTTACTTAAATTATAATTGCACTTACTAAAATGTTACTGTAACCATCCTTGCATAGTTAAATCCTGTTTTGGCAAACATTAGACATTTGAACTTCATTTTAGAAATTTAACCCTCAACTGTAAATCACCCAATCACATGTTTGTGTATTAGTAACAGCTATAGTAATAAACAGCATCAACACCTTTAGTCTGGGCTGAAGTCAGTGTCTTAAGTTCTTTCCAAGAGCTTTATTCTGAGATCAGACGTCATTAGTCTTGGACTTGAACAAATTGAAGTCACTGATAAACAGTCCCTTATAAAGTGTCAGTGAATTGTGCTTTACAATGTTTGGTTTTGGTTGTGGATTATGTGCCAATGCCGAGAATTATTGACAGACCTGCTTCTCTGGATGTGAAAAATGGAACTGGCATATTAACAAAAACCCAGCTCAGATAGAGAAAAAGTATTTATCATTATGATTATATGTTCACATGTACAATTTTGCTCTTTGTGGTGACTGTCTTTATTTATCCATGATCGTACAAATGTATCATTTTCATGTAAATGCACTAATTTTCTTTCAGATGAAATTACTGAAGAATGGAACTATTGAGTTATTTGGTGCACTGATTTTTCTTTCAGATGCCTACTACTGTCGAAGAACTGGAAGCTGCTATTCAAGATACTACCTCTCAAGCCAATTCTATCCTCTTTGTAAATCAAAATATTCTGGAAGAGTACGAGGGTCGTCAGCTCAAGGTTTGGTTTAATCACCTACACTTTCCAAATGATTGCCACTTCTCTACATTGTGTTCTTTTTGCAGATTGATGGGATCAAATCTAAACTGGAGGCTGACAAGATAGAACTCGAGAGATGTTTATCTGAAATAGATACTCTTAAGGTGATGTAGGAATAAATTCAACATTTGTACACTGGGAAGATTTAGTTAATTATACCAATTGTTTATTGGTGGAACATGTTGGGAAGTTTAGATGCTATTTTGTAGGATAGCTGGCTTCCAACGCTAAGGGGACTTGTTGCTAAGATCAACGAAACTTTCAGTCGTAACTTCCAGGAGATGGCTGTTGCTGGTGAAGTATCTTTAGGTAGGACATAAGTTATTCCTATCATTGCTTTCATACTCTTGACAACTCTAATTAGTCAGGTTTAGTATTGTGACTCGTTGATTCCCAACTAGCACTTTCTTGTATTCTTAAATATTATTGTTGTTGCATCCAGACGAGCATGAGACGGATTTTGACAAGTATGGGATTCTAATAAAGGTGAAGTTTAGGTAAGCTTACTTGTCAATGATGATAAAGTATCTCCTCTTACATGGATGTTTGATTTCACAAACTTGTTACCTTTCTAATTGCGAAATCTTAGGAAATTTTTTCTCTGGAATACCTATCGTCAACAATTCAAGTTTTTGAACCTCAATTGCTTTTGGATTTCTCTGAAAATACTGAGTCACTGATTTAACAACTTAGCAATCCTACTATATTTTGTCATCTAGTATGTTTATATGTACTTTTAAAGAATACACACACACACACACACACACGGTCGGTTCCAAATGAGGGACAATCCTCATTTTAAGTTTTTAAAATCAACTTTTTATATTTCAATATCTAACCATTAGATTAAAAATCTAAATCGCTAGATATGATTGAAACTATTTAAAATACTTGTATATCAAAAATCAAGTGATTTTGAAATTTCTAAGTATTGAATTTAGCATGTATTTATTATAGCGTGTTATAGTTCATAAAGAACCATTGAATTTGTATATCAATTTATTTATATATTATGAGTTTTTAAATGACATGGATTTTGGTGTATACCAGATTTAGTTGATGTTGATTAAGATTCATGGATTGTATTTTTGTTTTGAAACTTATAATTTAGATATTTAATAATTCTTGTTTTAAAACGGTTAAATTTGTATATAAATAAATATGTATATTAGAAGTTTCTAAATGACGTGTATTTTGACATGTATTTAATCCAAATGATGTAGATTAAAATCCATGAATTGTATTTTGATTTTGAAACTTTCAGCACATGTTTTTGAAAATTGTTCTTAAATTACTCAAATGACGACAATCCTTAGTTGATAACTTTAAATCTCAACTATTGGATTTACATCTTAAATCAAATAATAAAACTAAATCATAATACTCTGTATGTAATGATCCGGTTGTCACCTCTAACCATGGTACCAAATGTCTACGTGTGTTACCGAAATTTCACCGACACGTGTCTTATTTTCAATTTACCGATACGACTCCGACACGATATTGAAATAGAAGTTTTCTAAACAAATGTAAATTTTTTTAACCATGTTTCTACCGACACAATTCCGACATACCGATATTTTCCCGACACATGTCTATTTTTCAACTTATCGAAGTCCGACACGAAATCGACATTTAGAACCATGCCTCTAACATAACCATCTCTCTCTTCTCTCTTCTTTTTTTTCAAATATCAATACTAAATTTAAATCCTACGACACAATTTATAAAATACTATAATCAATAATAATAAATCTAGAATAGTATATCTATCCAATATGTTTGATGTGTGGTTGAGTAACTGTTCTCTATATACATTAGTAAGCATGTCGATTGCTAATATGTACTTGCAAAACATATGCACACATGAGTGACCACCAAAAAGGTTATTCAGCTCACACTTTATCAAAAAAAATGGAAAAACCAAACCAAAACCACACCAAAACATTAACTGTAGCTATTGCTGCGTTGGACACAGCCAAAACATGCATTAGGAATGCGTAGATCAAATGTGTTGGCCACACGTGTGCTCCAAACGTGTGACACAAGGTAGTGGCCATGTCCATCAAACATATAGGCACAAAGTTGCCCAAAAATCAAATCAAAACCTCAACAATCCTACGTATCAAAGTAAGAATGCAAAATCATTGAAAATCTCAAAACACTTTAATGAAAAAAATAAGACAAACCAAGCATATTAATTATGCAAACCAAAAATCACTGAAAACATAATGCTCTCTCAATGTGACATGCAACTAGAAAGTCATTTAAAAATTGGAAAACCTAGGCCTTTCAAATCTTGAGATATGGTCATCAAATGATCACAACTAAAACACGTATGTCATGTATCAATGCTACAAACCACGATCACAGAAAACCTTGATGCAATTAATTATAAAAACGTGCGTCCCAACTACAGTACCAAAATCCGAAAACATGTATTTTATCTTGATGTCACGAAATCACATCTTAAATTCATGGTCTCTATCTCTAGAGAAGAAGCTGAAATCTTTATCAGGAGTTTAAAAAATCGTGTTCTCAAAACCACCACAACACACAACATTGTTGAGCCTCAGGCTCAATGATTGATACTAACTACAAGTAACCATTAATGTGTATTGCACTGTCACGGTAAAGTTACTCTGTGTAGAAATTCCTTATTCTGCGTTCATACTCTAATAACCCTCAAATGTCCACCGAGGACAACACACATAGGGACTATCTTTTCAATGTCCTTGGGATTGTTGCACTTGACCACTCAGAGGATTGGTTTACTTCCTGGTCCCATCAGTATTAATTCTTTGGATCTCAACCTAAGCAAGTAGTTCTTGATGGCATCACTCGTTTCTGAAAGGTTGGCTATAAGCTTCAATCCTCTTGATCCTCAACCTCATCCTTAGTGTCTTGATGCTAGCGTTAACCTTAGTTTTTTGGTCTCTTTTAGAAAGCAATATAGAAAAAAAACACTCAGACCACATCTTAGGTAAATAACTCATAACTATTCAAAAGTATCAACTTGGAAGGTTGATTAAATGCTTAAGACTCTTGGTCATACCACAACCATAGAGATCTTCTTGGATCTAAGTCTAGACATCTAGCTCACGACTATCTAGAGATACCAATTATCCTTGAATCGTAGGCCATGATACTTTGGTCCTTTCAGTCCCATCAAAATTACAGAAATCCTTTTTTCAAAACTTTTGCATTCTTTCAAAATCTTTTTTGGATAATAATTTCAAAAGTCAACCCAAAATACTACAGAACCAAGTCACAATCTATTGAATTATAGAAAGGCATGGCCGAACCATGTCCCTTAAACGCACGTGTGACACATGCCCAAAACGCGTTTGTCACTCGCAGCTCAGGCAGACACAGGGCAATAATTACTGTCGACTACAAACGTACATGAAATTCAACATACTGCATAGAAAATTGTATAGGATATACCAAAACGAAAATTATGAAATCATCTACCATATGAATTAGAAATCTCAAGAATCTGATATCTATGACTCGAGATATCAACAAATTAAGGCAGCATGCTTACATAGTGAATAACACCACCTTAAACCCAATAAATCTCACAAAAATTTATACTTAAGCATGGTAAATTATCAATAATTACTATGAACATGCACAAAGCTAGATTCAACAAGCTACAAGCATTATATTGCTTCAATTCCACAAGGGCCTCAGAACCACTACATGCATATATATACAATTTAGTTTCCAAATAACCGCCACAACCTACCAAAAACTTGCTATTGAAATCACATGATTTAGAGTTTAAATTGGCATAGTAAAAATACATGTTATATATCATTTTAAAGATCTTGAAATTATCTTTTTAATGTATCCTAAAACACTGAATTCCAATATCAAAATCTTGATATATGAATTAAACAAGCAGCCACATATGCTAAGTGAACACTAAAATCGTGAGCACAATCTCTGTATAAATCATGATTTAAGTTTGTAAATCCAACTAAAAATACTGTAAATCATTCCCACAACATGTTAATTCAAGCATTAACATTATTACATCTATATTTGCAATCAAAAGTACTCGGTATAGCGTGTTCCTTTAGTCTAAGCTTGCAACCCACCAACACAACAAACCTTACCCAAACGTCGATGGCTTCCTCATTGGAGCTTCGAATTCCGTTGCTTCATTTCCTATCAAGTTCAATCGAGCCACCTCGAGTTCACATAGATCCTATGACAAAAAAAAAAAAAATCAAAATCAAACGTACAAATGGAAGAGAAGAACATAAAACCAAATCAAGCCTAACTTACCTTTGCTGAAACCCAACTACGAAGAGAAGGAGATCGACGGCAAAAACACTTCGGTGGCAGCAGTGGTCCTCATAGTAGCAATAGTTATGGTCTTGGCAGTGGCGCACACTTCAGTAGTGACTCTCCCTTTCTCTCCCAATTCTCTTATTCTCCCCCTCTCAATCTCTCTCTCTCTCTCAATCTCTTTCTCGTGGCCCCTCTCTACTCTCTCCTCTTCTTTTTCTCTATGTAGGGGTATGTGTGTGTGAAATATGGGTGCAGCCCTCCCCTCCTTTTATAGCCACAATCCTAAGTTTAACGGAAGGACATGCGTCGACACGCCACACGAGCACCACACTAACTAGGTAGTAATAATGCAACACTTGCATTAAAAATTACATAGTGGAAGGCAAGTGTCGATGCACCTCCCACCTCCAACACAAGCATAGAATCAAACGTCGGTTTCGTGTCGGACTGCGGTCCGACAAAAATAAGAAACGTGTCGGACATCGGTGGAAATGTCGGTGGAAACGCGGTAAATTTACGGAAGTCCATGGAAATGATAAAAAAACTTTGAATTTTGATTTGAAACTCTTAGATAAGCTAAAGTAAGTAATAATCTACA
>JAMKQA010122717.1:0-11930 GCA_024699735.1 Posidonia australis | reverse complement strand
CAAAAGGAAGGATTTTGTTCTATCAGTGTATTTTCTGACTTACATCCTAGGAGCCTTGTCTTATGTAGCAGATTTAAGGCATGCTTTCTTTGGATAAGTACAAAATATCTAGATGAGTGACTATCAAATAGATTAATTTACCTATCAAACATCTGTAACTATCAGCCTCCTCTAAGAGCATCGATATACTGTCCCAAAAGGAAGGATTTTGTTCTATCAGTGTATTTTCTGACTTACATCCTAGGAGCCTTGTCTTATGTAGCAGATTTAAGGCATGCTTTCTTTGGATAAGTACAAAATATCTAGATGAGTGACTATCAAATAGATTAATTTACCTATCAAACATCTGTAACTATCAGCCTCCTCTAAGAGCATCGATATACTGTCCCAAAAGGAAGGATTTTGTTCTATCAGTGTATTTTCTGACTTACATCCTAGGAGCCTTGTCTTATGTAGCAGATTTAAGGCATGCTTTCTTTGGATAAGAACCATCCTGTCCCTACCGTATGCAAACTCAATTCCTAGAACATACCTTGACTTGCCCATGTCTTTGGTAATAAAGTGCTTGGACAGATACTCCTTTGGTTTTGCAATTCCTATGGTATTAATGCCTATTAAGAGAATGTCATCTACATACATGACTAGAAATATATGGCCAGCATCACTTGACTTGATGAACACAGAGTGATCAACTGCACACTATCTAAACCAATTGTCCATCACCACTTGGTTAAACTTCTGGAACTACGCTTTCAGGTTTTGTTTCAGTCTATATATTACTTTTTCTAAGTAGGCAGACATAGTTCTCTCCCTGAGCAAAAAACCTCGGAAGTTACTCCATGTAAACCTACTCAAAAAGATCATCATAAAGGCATTTTTGACGTCCAACTGATGTATAGGTCAGGACTGATTAACAACAACTGAAAGCAGAACATGGATAAAATTAAGCCATGCGACTGGTGAAAAAGTAGTCTCATAGTCCACACCATAAATTTGTGTAAAGCCTCGTGCCACCAAACGGACTTTGTATCACTCAATTGAACCATCTACTCTGTGTTTTACTGTGAAGACCCACTGACAGCCAACTATCCTTGTTCCTTCAGGACGAGTTACAAGTTCCCATTTACCACTAGAAGTCAAGGCTTGCATTTCTTCCTCCATTGCAGTTTTCCACTGAAGGAGAAGAAGAGCCTCAATGATTTGGAATGGATTCTGTAGAAAGAGATTCCACTGAAGGAGAAGAAGAGCCTCAATGATTTGGAATGGATTCTGTAGAAAGAGACAGGGAAAAACGACAAAAGGAAGGGTGAAGTCTATCGTAGGTAACAAATTAGAGATAGGATGGGTTGTAGTGGACTGAATACATTTGTGTAGAGCTATCGGAAGGTCAAGGGAAAGATCTGTAGACGTTGGAGTTTGGAGCAGAGTCGACCAAAGGAAGTACGGTATATCGTTGGCAACGATGATATACCTATAAGAACTTGGGAGCTTGCTGGTCAATCTGCACAAGTGAATTATACAAGGTGTGACTCACAGAGACAAGACAAGAAAAGGAACGAACTTAATAACAGAATCAGCATCTGTGTAGGACTTGGACTTAACAAAAGTGACATCTGCAGAAACAATGTAACGATGTGTAGATGAGTGAAAACACCTATACTCTTTGAGTTCTTAAGTATCCAACAAAAATACATTTGAGCGATCAAGGAGCCAGTTTATCAAGTCTAGGTATGTGATTTTGGACAAAAACAACACAATCAAATATCTTAGGAGGAAGAGCAAAAAGTTCTTGAGAAGGATATAATCTTCTATGTGGTATCTCTCCTCCAAGAGGAGCAAAAGGCATTTGATTGATCAGATATACCATACTGTAGTACGCACTGAATCAGATCACAAATACTTAGGAGTCTGCTTTTCAATCATAATGGTGTAGGTCACATATAAAATGTACCGATGTTTGCATTCGACAACACCATTTTGTTGAGAAATATGTGCATATGAGGTTTGATACAATATACCCTTGGAAGTGCAATAGTTTTGAAAATCACTTTATAAAAACTCTAATGCATTGTCAATGTGGAAAACTTTAGGCAAAATAGAAAATTGATTCATAAATTCAGTAAAATAATTTTCAATAACATTAAACACATGTTGTCTATCTTTCAAAAGGTAAACCCAAGATACACGAGAAAAATCATCCACACAATGTAGTACTTATATCCTGAAATAGATGATTTATAGACAGATCCCCAAATGTTACAATGAACTAAATTAAAAGGACTCTGACACACTGATAAGGACTGACGCTTATAGGTAGTATGATGATGATTATCTAATTAACACGACTCACACACAAAGGATTCAACTGAAATCCATAGAATGGCTTACTGAAGACGACGATGAGATGGATGTTCAAGACGACAATGCTATAAGAAGGAAGAATCACCTGTGGAAGCAACTCTAACAAGATCTTATGGAATATCATCACGAATTAGCAAGTACACACCGTTGCCTTGTTCATGGCCTAAACCAATCCTTCTCTCCATCTGTAGATGCTAAAAGGTACAAGGAAAGGATAAAAGATTACAAAACAATAAAATTATTTGATAATAGCACTGATAGATAACAAATTGACTGGAAAATCAGGAACAAAAAGAACTTTTTCAAGGGTTATAAAAGATGAAACATAAACTACTCTTTCTCCAGCTACCGGGCAAGTTCAATCATCAACTATAGAAACAAAAGTAATGTTTGACAATTGGAGAAAATGAGTGAACAAATCTTGAGTACCTATCATGTGAGAGGATGCTCTCAAGTTTATAATCCAATCACTGTCCTAAGAGACAAGCATGCATTTATACTTGAGGTAGTGGCATGGGATGCAATCACAGTAGACTGACTGGCTCGTATATACTCAGTTTGGGAGATTGTCACAGTTGTAGGGGTGGAATCTGAAGCAGAAGACTTGGATGATACAAGATGAATTAATAAAGGCTGCTCGAACTTGTCCCAGTATGTGTCTGAGGTGTGATTGTTGCGTCCACAATGGTCACATTTGCGAACATCATGACCACGTCTACGTCCACGTCCACGTCCATGAGATCCATGTCCACATCCTCTTATGGATGACACTATGGTTGTTCGATCTAAGACAACTATAGGAGCTAGAGAACCTGTAGACACCCATAATACCCTGAAGAAGGTCGATTGAAGAGTAGGGACTGAGTGAGCACCAAAGATCTGTCCTTGAATTTGACTAGCTAAGTCAGTTTGAAGACTAGCTAAAAAGACTGCCACCGGCAACTCCTTTCTTGTACTCTTTCAACTTGGAGACATTTGCAACAAAAGGGTGATATAATTCCAACTCATCTAGTAGGGTCCTCAATGTGTTGTAAAAATCCTAGAGTGAGAGGTCTCCCTATTTGTGAGTAAATAACTGTTCATATATCTTACAAATTCTCGCAATATTTTTCTCATTTCCGTAAGTACTACGAAGAATATTCCAGATCTTTTTTACAAGCTTCAACATTATGACTAAGCGAGCAATACCTTCATCCATACTATTCAACATCCATGAAATCACCACACAATCATCCACAAACTAGTCTTTATATATTGCATTCTTAGCATCGAATGAAGAGACAGTAATATAACGTATTTTTCGATAACCACCAAGAAAAGTTTCGAAGGATTGTGACCACAACAAATAGTTCTTACTTGTTAACTTGATGAATGTACCAATGAGACTTTTAAGCAAGGAATCACAAGAAGAAGCCATAAATGAGATCTGAACAGATCTGATTTGGCGGGAAAAAAACTTATTTGTGGGGTATAAAGGGCCGGTATTGGCAATAAACGGTCTCAAAAATTACTAAAACTTAAAGCATATACTTATTGTCCTATGAAAACATGGATATTTCACACTTACTAACAACCATGATTCTAAATGTCAATTTCGTGTCGGACTTCGATAAATTTAAAAATAAACACATATAGAGAAAATGTCGATAAGTTGGTATCGTGTCGGTGGAAACACAGTAAAAAAAATTTACATTTGTTCAGAAAACTTCCATGTTGATATCGTGTCGGAGTCATGTCGGTAAATTGAAAATAAGACACGTGTCGGTGAAATTTCGGCGACACGCGTAGACATTTGATACCATGCTAACAACAACATAGACTTGGACAGGCGATAGTGACTGCAATGACCATCGGATGTCCCAAAAAAGACACTGTAATCGTCGAATCAGGTCATCTGGTGGTGGAAGAGGGCCTGGGAGGAACCCCTAAGGTTTGGACGACGGCTGGGAGGGTCAAAGAGACGGCCTAGAGCGTTGCCGGACTGAAAACAGATCTGAACAGACCAGATCCAGTGGCGTCTGAACCTGTTCCGGCAACTGAACGACCGATGGGTGGTGGCTAGGTCTTCCTTTGGTGGTTAGGGTTCCCAACCTCTGGAACCAAGTTATTTGGGAAAAAGAGAGTACAATGCTAATAGAGAAGAGATTACATATATATAGTGGGGTATTAGATGATAAGATCCAAAAGATCCATTTACCCAATAAGACTCATACTATAAATCCTAACCGTAGCAATGATTGTACCATTCATAATTGTAGTTCTGTGCTAATAATTATGTAAGATCATCACCACCACACCCAAATGAATAGTTCCTAGATAATAAGTTAAATAATAGAGCTCATTAGTTGAAATTGTTCATATCAGCATTCTTATCAAAAGCATCCACTACACATAGATCATAGCATCAAAAGAATCAGAAGTGAACTCAGGCTTCATGTTAGATAATAGACTGGAGTTATCCTAAAAATAAATCCATCATATTGTTCCATGAATGTCATGATTCAAAGTATTCGAGGATTTTAATTATTTGATGAGGCAATTATGACATGCCTTTTCCTAAGTGAAATCCCCATCTATTTTAACTGAAACCGAGTGCTACCATGATAGCTGACTGGAAACTTCATTAGTGACTTGTTTGGTAAAGCAACAAGTTTCTACAGCAAATTTGTATCTTAGAGACTACTTAAGAGGAATGAGAAGAGAAGAAGGGAGGCATATTGCTGAATACTACCAGATTCAGAAGAAGTTTATCGACAATCAAAGTAGCTGATGTTCTGAGCAAGTGTTTGTGTAACAAATTCTGCATGTTACCAGAAAAAAGGTCAACACTCATGATGTAAAAATACTCATATTTCCATACATCCTGCCATTTACCATCTGAAGAACTTACTGAGGTTGAAGGATCATCTTGAAACAGATCCAGTGCTTTCTCATGAAGTTGCAAATCTAAGAAAGCCTAGAAGATGAAAATGTAAATCAGTAATATCTAGTCTGAAATTTAACTAACCAATATGGTAAAGTTTAATATATTCAATAAGAGTAATTAAGTGTTAACATATGGAGAGGAATAAAATGATAACCAAAATATTAGTAATTGTCCACATCAAGGAAAAATGAAAAATACGGGAACATTGACAAACGAATTTTTAAAAACTGACTAAAGGGCAAACCTCATCCAACTGTTTTTGTAAATTGTCAAGCAAACGTCTTCTTCTATCGGCACTCTCCATTAGTAGAGTGTTTCTTCTCTTTTTCCATGAATTCATAAGCATGGGCCTCAGATGGGATGACAGTTGTTTGACCACTTCATTGGGATCTTCGGAACCTATAATTCAGTCAAATCATAATTAAACCAAAGTAGACGTACACTTGGTCAAAAGTAAGCAAAAATACATGTGCATGGATACATACCTCCTAGGTCTTCCAGATCTGGACATAATGACAAAATGTGCTGAAAAACCCATTCTTCAGATGGAATATTATTCAGACCTCCCTCTTTTGCTTTACTCAAACCTTTCTTAGCACCTAATTTTGAACCAGTAGCATCCACAGGGCTGATATCTTTGTTTTTCCTCTGATTTCTCTTGCCCTTGGTAGAAACATTTTCCTCGAAATCAGTTACTGCTGCTTTAGCAGATCCTGTTGATCTCCCCTTTTTCTTCTTCGATCCTTTCTGTGAAACATGACTGCTAGCATTACTATCATCAGGACTGTTGTTCAACTCATGGGATTGACCAGCATCATTATCCTTGACTGGTTGTAAGTTTTCAGATGGCCCTTGACTAGTGAAACTGGTGTGACCAAGTGTTTCAAGCTCTTTCTCCAACTTATTAAAAATAACCTGGCAAGAGAGATAATAACAGACAAAATTTGGAATTGTCAATAAAAAAAAAGATCTTTTGAGTTTTGACCAGGTTCTTTTTTATTAAGTACACAAAGTCATGAATCTTCTAAGAATTTAAAAGCCTAGGGTTGTGTTTAAAAACATTTTTTCTTATGCAACTTATTGAGAAAAGCTAGTTTTTTGTTAAGTTGTACTTTTTTTAGTTTTCATGGAAGTAAAGAAAAGTTTGCTTAGTTTGTATGTCCAATAAGCACTTATGAGTTAATTAAAGGATCATATTGTCCTTACCATTATCATCAACTGTCACTGACTCGACGTCGTATCGCTACCGTCTACTACCACCATCGCCATCTCTGACCACCACTACTACTATCGCCCACTCGTCGCCGTCAACCACCACCATTGTTGCCATCAACCACCACTACCAATGTCGACCCCCACCATCGTCGTCGCCCCCGGCCACCACCACTATTGCAACCTACTCGTCGTCGCATTGTCATCATCGACTACCACAATCGTCGTTAGCCACTACCACCGCCATCGCCGTTGCCTGCCGTATCTACCATTGCCGCCATCGCTGGCCACCGCCGCCTCCGTTCCAACCACTGCCGTCGTTGCCATTGCCGTTGCCGGCCACCACCACCGTGACTGTCGCCGGCCACCACCACCGTGACTGTCGTCGACCACCACCACTGCCACCATCGTTGATGGCCACCACCATTGCTATCGTCGTCAGCCACCACCACCGTCGTCACCGTTATTACTTTAGTTCATGTTGTAATTAAAATCAATTTCTAAAGATATCATTGGAAAAACTATAGTTAATATTCACAGATTTTTAAAAACTAATATCCATTAATTTTTCTAATAGCTACATCAATAACTTAAAATGAACTAAAAAACTATAGGCAGTTTTTTATAGAAAAACTCGATAAACTGACTCGTTTGGAACGCTTATTAGACAATAAACATTTAACGCAAATGCTACCTCAGTCTAGTAAGGTGATTCTAGGATTAATTGATTATATGATATGGCCTATGGGGAAATCGTAGGTTTTTAAGCCATTTGACCCGAATCCTTAATTGCAGGAGGAAAATATCAGTGCTTTAATGTCTTCATAATATGTATTCTATTACACCCCCAAAAGCCCCAAAAAAAGGGGGAAAAAACGAATACCAAAGCAACATCTCTTCCTTTCCCTAACAAATTAACAAAATTCACTTCTACTTTTGTGGGTATTTTATCCAACTTTGTATCAGTTCTATTTTTTTAAATATAGAATTCATGTCGATGTCAGCAATCAAGTGATTGGTCCATCTGAGTAACAGCCTCTGCATCTCTACTACAATATCTATGACACTGTAAGACAACCAACTTGACCCAAATTGACAGCACTAAGAGATAGAGAGGATGACCAGAAAATGAATGATTAAACAATGTGACAGACATTGTCCACTGCAAGAAATATCCTCAGTAAAGCTGAACAGCTGAATAGTGAAATTGTTTATTACTGTTGTCACTGTACACTAATAAAAACAAGAATTTGAAAACTAAGATAAGCTTGCAATATTGCTCTTCCAAGTTTGTAATAGTATTCATAAAATATTTGTATGAAGGGCAAGGACCAAAGGGGAAGCAAATATGAAACCTTTAATTCAACAAGGATCTATGAAGGCCTTAGAGAAGTCACAGGTCATACAAACTATTCTATCCATTTAGATTATCTTGTTCAATACATAAACAAGATAGTGAAGGCAATGACCATACACTAACAGCAAAAAGGATAATCAGAAGAGAAAGCTTAGAGACTTACACTAATAAATGCATTGCTAAATATGCAGGATTCGCCCAAGATAACTGCTTTTGAAGACTGAAAAAACACGGTGAAATATCAAAACATGTATGTGATCATAAAGGACAAATACTGATAAATTATGTATGCACCTTCAGTGCCATCTGAACAGTCGGAGAGTGGGTCAAAAGCTTTGCAGCATCTTGGGAACCGAGTTGTGAAGGTAGAACCGTAAGACTATCTATCCTGCCATGGAAAACAGAGACAATTCCATATATGAGCATACTAAAAAAGTTGGATGTACAAGTAATTCAGAATCAATTCATACATGGGCAACTTTCTGTAAGAGTTGTTTATACTAGACTAAAAAGATGATGTAAATAAATGAACTGCTTGGACAAAGACATTATATATTGTATGGCTTCTTGTTTTCCTAATACAAATTTTCATGTTTCCAACATAAGCAGCAAATAAGAGAGTGAAAAAAAAATGATACTTGAGAATCTCACTTACTGGCTACTGCTTAAAAAAAAAAGGATCTTTCTAGGATAGTGACATATATTATATCTATGAGGTTAAAATACATGAACACCACGTAACAAGCATATGGTCCAAACATGCATATAGCTGATACCATTACCCTATGTAAAGTATGACAAACGACAGCAGCTCATCCGATTCTGCAATGCAGTGAAGCCCTATAATTGCATGTTTGCAACATTCAAAAGGTTAAACCCCCCCTTGGAGTCAAAGACTAGCAATCACAGGCAAGGTTCAAAATTTTGTTTTCGTGTCAGACATCAGCTCGATGAAAATAGGAAACACATCAAACTTTGGTGGAAATGTCAGTGAAAATCTGGTTAAAACACGAAAGTCCATGGAAATGAACCACAAACTTCGAATTTTGACTTGAAACTCTAAAATAAGGTAAAGTAAACAATGGTATACATCTAGGACTACTTAGATTCAATTTGTAAACATATATCATAGTAAAAATGCTATTCACACTTAATACAAACGTTTAAAAGTATAAATCATACCTAAAAATGCTTAGTATATGTTTAAAAACAAAAGTTGAGAAACTAAAAAGTGTTATTACATGGGATTATATTCATGTAAAACCATAGTCTTGCATATGAGATCAATTATAATTTTTAGAATTTTCCACAATTTTTAGGGGTTTTTTTTTGTATTTATAATTTTTTTTCTACTTTTTTCTGATTTTTTTAAAATTTATAATCTCTAATTACTTTAGAAATTTAATGTTTCTTAAATTACTTTGATTATTAGTGATTAATTTAGGGTTATACATTTTCCTTTTAAAATCATGATAAACACAAAAGTCCACAAAACTCTTTAAAGTACATAAATTTTAAGTATTTTGTCTAACATTTGACTTCTTGCTTTTAATATTATCATTTTAAATACATTTCAATTTTATTTTATTTTTTTGTGTTTTTTTTGTCAATGATTATATTATTTTTTTCACTAAGTTTGACTATTTAAATGAGGCTTTACCTAACAACCCATTATGAAGCATCTTAATGGTAAGCTAACCCTTTTAGTATGATAACTGTTAGAGTTAGTGTTTGCCTAGTTACGAGTGAATGAGTATTCATTTACCCTATCCATTTATTTGACTTTAAATACATATATAATTCCTTATTCTTGAGCTAATGCAACAATAAGCCTTTTTCCATTGACATGATACTAGAACTGTAGGGTTTAAGAAAAAGGAAAAAAAAAAGACTCAAAAGCAACAGTCAATGCCCTCGTTGGGAGCAGTAGCAACAGCAACGTAGGTCGTAATCAACAACCAAGCTAGCCATTGGCGGACATAGTCCAACGTGTAGTCCAAGCCACATGCAGTCCGACCTACTCCCTCCCCTACCGCCAGCATACTTCTCCAGCAGTTGGCGCCTCCTCTGGTCGTCAAACCTCCATCTCCTGTCGTCGGCCCTCCTTTCTACAGCCGCCAACATCCCTTCTTCTTGCACAAGGGTCGACGGTTACCTGCAGCCTACCATTGACTCTCTCTCTTCGTCTTTAAAGACATACTCTAACACCAATGATGTAAAGACCCTTGTGTAAGATCTTCTGCTTACCTATCTACTTCTATATGATCAATCTTGCTCCTGATCACGTCTGATTTACCCTATTCTGTGGTGTTTTTATTTGTAATAATGGCCTCTATGTTTTCTACTGGTTCCCATGATAGATGGACTCAAATCTATGGTACTAAATGTCTACGTGTGTCATCGAAATTTCTCCGACACGTGTCTTATTTTCAATTTACCGACATGACTCCGACACGATATCGAAATGAAAGTTTTCTTAACAAATGTAATTTTTTTTTACCATGTTTCCACCGACATGATTTCGACATACCGATATTTCCCCGACACGTATCTATTTTTCAACTTATCGAAGTTCGACACGAAATCGACATTTAAAACCATGCTCAAATCTTAACAGCACAACTGTTAGCGACATTATTTAGTAGTAGAGATAGATTTAGTCTATAAAGGTAAATAGGTATTCATTTACCCTAGGGTTATGATAATATATATATATATATATCTTTGTAACCTTTTTTGTGGGAGCAATAATATTACTTTTTTCCCTTCTAACATGATACCAGAGCACAAGCAACCTTAAACCTAACCGTCACGCCACTTGAACCCCTCTGCACCTTCTTATGACACCACAACCCCTTCCCACTTTTCCTACGCTGACGGATCAAGCCTTTCCTTCCATCGGCTCCTCCTCTTCTGCCACTCCTCTCCTCTCATCAGTTCCTCCTCCCTTTTTTCCTACCATCGGCACCTGCAGGCCCCTTCAAGTAGTCCAACAGTGTCGTCGGTCCTCTCCGACAGTTGTGCAACCTTGCCACTGGTAGGGCACATGTCCTAGGCTGCATTGTAATGTTGTAAGACTATTTTGTGCCTTATTTGTGCCTTTTCAAACCGTATTTGGTTTGATTTTGTGTTGATTTGTCCTAGTTCAAACTTTGTGCTCGTGTTTCTTACCATTCCACGTGTTGACAATGGTGTCCTCTTCCACCTCTAGTAATGCATGACTTCGTTATCTAAGTAGTACAATAATAAAGTTAAATGATCAAAACTATCTCTCGTGGACTGAGGTGTTTACCATATTTTTGGAAGTTCATTGCAAAGTGAAGCATATCACGGATGACCCTTTTTTCCAAAAGACTATATGTATGATGATTGACTTACTACAGATTATGGGGTTTCATCGTAGTTGGTCAACAATATGAAATCCAATAGTGATTTTGATGTTATGTTTTTAACTCTTGGCAAAAAGACCTGGGAGGGGTTTGTGCACCCAGAAAGTATAGGAAATGATTTGATGGGTGTTGGAATAGTCCCACATTGAAAAAAAAATGAAAACAAGGGTTGTGGTTATATATAAATGAATTCCTCTACTCATTGCTAATTCATTTTAAGTTAGATGTTCATATTTCAATATAGTATCAAAGCTAAAAAGAGGTCTAAACGGATCCAAGTCCATACATATCTACTCATGTCTAAAAGAAACACTTGTTGGACCTTAAAGAAGTCGTAAGTAAAGAAAAGTATTGGAATAATCCTACATTAGAAAAGATAACAACAGCACTTGTGATTATATATAGATAGATTCATTCACTCATTGTCAATTAGTTTTACGTTGGATGTATATATTTCAACAATAAGAATCTCATTCCCTACTGACCATTCAAAATGATGATGTTTGTGTACTTGATCTGAAATGATTTCAAAGGAAACTCATTTTCTTTACTTTCCAGAATATATAAACCCAAACCCTAATCCTTTTCATTTTCTACCCCTCCCCCGTGAAATTTCTATGGAATTCCTAACCTAAGCCCTGCCCTATTGTCCCTTTTCCGCCTCCTCTTCCTCCCTTCGTCCTCC
>JAMKQA010122716.1:0-11395 GCA_024699735.1 Posidonia australis | reverse complement strand
TGCACATACCGTTTTTTACTGAAACGGTATGCCGAAAAATCTTCGGTATGCCGTTTTCAATTCTTCTTTTCATCTAGCGGAACGCCGTTGTTCATACCATTTTTTACTGAAACGGTATGCCGATTTGACTCCGGTATGCCGTTTCTGTTACTTTGAAAAACACTTGCATACAATTGAGAATTTATACAGAAAAACACAAGTATATCTCCAGTCATATTTTTGAGTATATATGTTTAGGAACTTATAATCTTTTCATCCTTTAATATTTATGAAAATATGCACTAGCAATGATTTAAGTTATCATCAAAATAATGCACTATTTCTAACAATTCGAACTTCCCACAATTATAGCACACTACACTGTCTAAGCTTCTCTACCTATGCCAACATTGCGTCACTATGTGCCCCTTCTTACCACAAACGTGGCACGGTCCTATCTTCGGGATGTTGTTGGATCTTGCATGGCTGAAACCAACACTTTCTTCCCTACCTGATGTAGGCCGCTCCTTCCGCTTCTTCCTAGAGCTACCAGAACTCCTGGAACTTGGTGCTCCGGTGACTGAAGGTCAAGAAACAGAAGGTCGAGAGATAGAAGGTCGAAAGACAGACTTCCTCCCCTTATCCTTCTTAGGATACTCTTTCTGGAACAGCCTACGATCATCCTCATAGCAACTTACAAGCTCAACGAAATCCGCCAAGGTCTGACATCTGAAGCCAATTACTCTGGATCTCCACACCGCATTAAGTCCCTCTACAAATTTCTTGGCTCTATTCTTCTCAGAAACCACAGCCTGAGAGAACTACTCCAGCCGAAGGAAGGACGACTCAAACTCAGCCACATCAAGCCTCCCTACTTCAGGTTCCAGAATTCTCGGTTCAGCTTGTCCCTCTCATGCTCATGGAAAAACCTCTCATAGAATACCACTCGAAACTCCTCCCAAGAGGTCATCAGCAAGTCCACATTCGGAAACTTGGTGCGGCGCGTAGCCCTCCACCACTAATCTGCAGTGCCATTGAGCTGAAATGCTGCGATCCAGACCCACTTCTCAACTGGACACTTGATAGCCTCTAGGATCTTCTCTACCTCTAGGAACCAAGCCTCACACTCCTCTGGTGAGCCGTACCCATCTAAAGTCAGTGCACCCAGCTGGGGGAACTGCTTGACCCACAGGTCTCCTTTCGCCTCATCGCTATTGCTGTTGCCGAAGAACTGGGCAAAACCCTGCATCATCTCCCCAAACTCTTGTCACATGCCCCTCCAAGCACTGCCCTCTCCCACCTCAGAGTCGGGCACTAGGGCCTTGCTATGGCTACGGCCTCAGCCTCGGCAAAACATCTTCCTGCTAGCACAACAAGGGAATACAATGACAAAAATCAGGTGTAAGACCCTCTACTGTGCAGTCCTATGGAGTTACTAGACCGGACATCACCAAGCCGATGCACTAGGTCAAACCTTAGCTCTGATACCACTCTATAACGTCCCAAACCCAGGTACGCTACGTAAATCATAGTATCACAGGCAATAATCATAATTATAGTACTGATTAAACAATTGTAATTAACAAAGGCTCACCTCCAAGAACATTGTGTGGTTAATAGCTCCTACTCGAGCATCAGGACTAGACTGCACCACCGCCTGAAGTTGAAAAACAACCAAAGCACGCGTGAGTGACATCTAAGTCACCTAATACGTGCCCCACACAAAAAACTACGACAAAATAGCAGAAAACTCAAATCTACACTATCACAGAAGGTGGTTTTCAAAATTCATTTCAAAACATCAGTTCCTTTTTAAAACATTTGGAATCTCAATCCAAAACATGCCTTTTTGAAAAGCTCATCTTCTCTTTTCTTTTCAATTCTTGCATCTTTAAATCCTTTTTATGCATTTCGAGAAATCTACATCTCAACGAGGTCCAGCCTAAAACACAAGGCCTCACAGGACTCAAAACCAAAACCACATATATTGGCTGGCAACTGGTTAAAACACTATTCTCATCCATTGCTAGAATTTTAAGACAAAACACAAGTCTAATCCTAGCCAAAATCACACATTTAGTTTTCACTTTTCGTATTAGTGTTACCTTGATTAGAGGTAATCGGGCACACAAGCAATAGGTGAGGACACCATTTCTTTTACCTCCCTGCACTACTGTAGTGAAGTTTCCCATACGGAAGGTCACCACCCCAGCTAACTCGCCTCATTTTCATTTCATATGCACGGGGATATGTTTGTCCTAACATCCCATCAGTGATCCGAAACCTGGTTCATATACCAGGCTCAGCCTGCACCGTCTCAAACTTAGTGACCACAGTCTATTTGACAATTGATATCTTATCAATTTGCCAACACCAACCCCTCGTGGTTCCACACTAGCAACCACAGTCGTATCTAACAATTGGTTTCTTTGTAGTATCATTCTCTTACCACATTGCCGATACCAACCCCTCGTGGTTCCACTACACATTATTAATTCATTTTCAAAACTCATGGGTTTTCTTTTAAAAACTATTACACATTCTCTTTTCTTTGCAGGGGATCATTCTCATGCAAACACGACCCCCCATCTGAGTCCCATGTTCAAAATCATGTAAAATCATGCATTCATAACCATAATTGGGTCCCATGCCCAAAAACCACACTAAACCAATCATTTATCAATTTCTATTCATCTTTGGGGCCTCAAGCCCAAAACCACATTCAATTTCATTCATTAAATTCTATATTCCTCCATGTCATCTATATGGGGAAAACTTCTTTAATACATGCTTATTATCCATTCAAAACCATTTACTTTCATTTTTCAAAATCTTTATTTCATATAGGCCAGGGGACTAGTTTAACAGACCGAACTGGACATTAAATACCTAGAACGGTCGATTGAATTTGGGATATGGTCGTCCAAAAATCCTTGCTTTGGTCGACCAAAATACCTTCTGTCGACCGAAATCCTTTGAAATGGAAGATCGGACAATTTCGGTCTACTAAAATAGGGCTTCTAATCGAATACTGAAGGAAAAACGATATATCGAATCAAAATCGGCATACCGAACTTCCCATTGTCAGTAAACTTCCCGTACGTTGAACCCATTATTTCGCTGGAATTGGGACCTCCGACGGACCTAACAACCACACCACAAAAATCACGAATAAAACATGAGGTGTAGACCTCCAAGTCTACCTCAAAACCCCTCAATCCATTCATAAATCCATTGAGCATGCATCTCGAAATAAAATCTTAAAGACATGGAGCTCATTTCATAAAACTATAGTATTCTTTGCATTCTCTACCAAAAACCACGAAAATTCATTGAACCTAGCATGATATCTACTTATACATGTCATTCAACACATTTCCACCATTCCTACTATTTTTCCATGATTTATTATGCATTTTTGCCATTTTTATGCCTTTAAGAAATTTACTCAAAACAAAGGGAAAGGAGGAAAGGCAGGCAAAGATTTATTTTCCATGATTTATTTGCCATTTTTGCCATTTCTCTCTCTCTCGGCTTGCCTCCCCTCCACTTCCTCCTCGCTCTTTATCTCCTCCTTCTCCCCACAGCAAGCTAGCCAGCGAACCCATCACCCTCGCATCGGAGGGGTTGGGATGGCATAGGCAAGTTGTGGAGGCACTGATGGTGGAGGGAGGAAAGAAAGAAAGAAGAAGGAGACAGGGGCTCGTGAGGGGAAGAGAGAGAAAGGAAAGAAAGAGGGGAGAAAAAGATAAGCACACAAACCAAGGTAACTATGTATCTTCAGACCAGACCCTACATTAGTCCCACAACACAAACAAGTGCACCGAAAGCCAGCAAACCACCTCACATACAAAGAACAATAGATTATCCATTAATAAACCATTCATACAATATCACCATTAATTACATGGTTTACAATTAAAATGAATAATCAGGCCCAAGTGTCACACGAGCCGTTCCTCCTCCCTAGCGGCCCTCTTTATAGTGTCACTATCCTGAAGATACCTCCACTAGATCCCTAAGAATAGTTCACCCGAATCAGGAAACGACCACTCGGAGGAAAACATGTGGGATCACACCCACCAGCTTAACCAACGACACCACCAAACGAGATGGGTAACCAACTCCATTTAACTCACCCTATCTCCGCCACAAAAACCCAAACCCAACAGTAAGCATAGGAAAAAAGGATATCTCCACAGGTCGAATAGCGCTATGCCATTCAACCTACATGCAAACAAGAAAATCAACAACATGACACCCAAAGGAAGCACTGGAGAAAAATCTCCACCGCCCAAATAGCACAAAGCCATCCAAGCCACTACCAACTAAGCCAACTAGATATCCCTACAAGATACCCCAGACAACACACAACAGGCAACACACTAAGCTATGTCACTCTGTGGCCAAGCGCCAACCAACATGTGCGACACAACCGCACAACACCAATGCGTGACTCCACACACACCACCCTCCCCCTAAACACCCCATCCTCAGACAGAGCATCTGAAAGGAACAACACAAACTTGGGGAACTCACCAAGGCCACCCCAAAACAACAACAGACATCTAGGGACTCACTAAGTCACCCAAAGATGATCACGGACATTTGGAGAACCACCGAGTCACCTAGAAACCACAACAGACATCTGGAGATTCACCGAGTCATCTAGACACCACAACAGACAACTAAGGACCCACTGAGTCACCTAGAAACCACAACAGAAATCTGGAGACTCACCAAGTCACCCAGAGACCACAACAGATATCTGGGGACCTACTGAGTCACCTAAAGACAACAAGAGGAGGGAACTCAAAACATCCTCGGCACCCACCACAAAGACAACAACAACCACACATCTGGGAAGCCTCACGCTTCACCCAGATGCGACAACAGGAGGACGGAGTTGTAGGCATCCTCCCACACTGACACCAACAACCTAGACAGATGACTGACGACAACCACAGACTACCAACAACAACAACAAACACCAACAAGAATAGGCAGCAAACAATCAAACAAGCAAACAACAACAACAAACAAACAAACAACAAGCAACAACAACCACAACAAGCAACAACAACCATGGAGGGTACACCAAAGGCAGACAACTGCTGCACCTTACCCTCCATAGTAAAACACCAAACTACCTAGCACTGGATGACATCGACCTTCTAGCAATAGGTCTGCATGAGCAACTTTTTGCAAAATAGTTGGTAGATCATACTATCCAAGCATGGATGATGGCTCTAAAAAATGAAATGGCTAAAGAGAATTGGAAGGATAAGTGTGTTGTTTCATGGGATTACCTTCCTGATGGAATCACAGTGAGTTATTGGATTCTTTGCTTTTGTTATTATTGGTTATCATTATTCTATTTTAATTTAGCCATGCTTGGGAAATTCAAATGAAAACTTCCTTACTCAAAAATGTCTGGGGTTGATCGCTTAAGATATAATTGATGCCCAAGTGTTGTTCTTGCCATTAAAGTTTGAAGGTGAATGGCATTAGCATCTCTTGGTCATTGGTTATGTGAATGAGATTTTTTTACCATTAAGAATCTTTTTGGTCATCAAGGACAACCAATTCAATGAGTTCACCTGCCAATAGCACTAAGAGGAAAAAAGCAGAAGTAGTATATATACTTTTATGTTGGTCTTCAATATTTAATTCTTGTAAATATGTACTAGTGTTTGCACTTTGTGATTGGAATTTTCATATTCCACAAGCACGATGTGTTGCGAAACAACTAGAGCTTTAGTTCGGGAAGCTAGAAGCTATCCACTTTGTTGATGTTTTCCAAAGGTCATGCCCATAGCAGCCGACAAGTAGCATCACATGTGGTGTCTATGTGTGTGTATTCATTGAATATTTAGTCAAAGGATTGAAGATTTCACACAAGATGAACTACAACAAAAGAGATGAGACGTAGTTAAGATCTTGAAGGTAGCCCTGCATCCCATTCTTCCACCAAAGGGGAGAGACTTAGACGCAAAATTTAACCTTGGCACTTGAACACTGCCACTGTTTGTAATTAACTTTAGCATTTGAACATTGCTTTTTATTTGAAATATAGTAATGTTGATTCCACACAGATACATATGAAAGAGTAAGGAAATAACATACACAAAAAACATACAAATTTTGAAGTTTTCTGGAATCATTCGTTTGTTATTCATCTTCTACTGAAATCCTAGATTCAATATTGAACCAAGTAGGGTTTTGACTGCACTTTCTTTTTTGTTCACTACTTAATGTGAATTCCTCAAAGGTGAGTGCGCTATTCTTGAACCACTGCTGATCCATATCACTAGCTGAGCTACTACTAGATGTGCCATGAAACAAGCATTCCGCAGGTGTTAGGTACCATGACTAAGATCACTAGCAAATGATTCCCCTTCTATGATTCGGTCTGCTTGATTTACATGCACCATGTTGAAAGAGTACACAAACTATAATTTTATTGATTGGTTTAGTGTCCATCTTCAAAGTTCTCTATCTACAAGTTGAAAGGTAATAAATCTATCATAGACTTGTGGTCGATGATGCATAGGCTGAGTAATGATGCAACTAATGTTTGTGGGCTTCTTTGCTCTCTTCATAGTGATTTTCCACCATACTGACCAAATTTATTTATTCTTTCTGCAAATCTAGTTATTCTTATGCCCATGTTAGTTATTCTTGTCTATTGTCTTCGTTTCTTGGTAAAATTTCCCAATGCAAGCCATCTTCCAGGTTGTTTTTTTTGGACAAATTAGTTATTCTAACACAAATCTAGTTGTTCTTTGACCATACTTAGTTATCCTTGGAATGCTTAGTTATTCTTGGTTGAACTTGTGGTGTTTACTTATTCTTCTAGGCTACTCAGTTATTCTTAACCTAGATTTTGTTATCCTTTCTCAAAACTAGTTATTCTAATGCCCATGCCAGTTATTCTTGTCTACAGCCTTTGTTTATTGGGAATTTTTCCCATCTCAGACCATCTTCCAACTAGTTATTCTTTTAGACAAATTAATTCTTCTTTACACAAACCTAGTTGTTCTTTATAACACCTATGGCCTGTGTGGAACAAGAGTGTGCACTAGGTGCAGGTGCTAAGCGTGGGTACCAGGTGCAGTTTCCAGCTGTGGATTCTAGGCGTGTTTTAATAGCTCAGAACATTGTAAGTTATTGTTTTGGATTCTGGTTCGCACTCATTCGTATTTTTTATGATCGAGTTGTGAGTATGGTCAAGTAGATTTGTGTTTAATTACCTTTATATAATATTTTCCTAGGTAATCAGAGTGGATTTTTGTGGATGTCTCCCTCTTTGGTTTCTCTGTTTGGTGTATTACGTTGTGGAATTTCCTTGGCATATGGAGTCATGATTTCCCTTGGTATACTATATCGGGATTGTGCTTTGGCAAGTTTTATCTTGTGAATACGGGAAGCATGGGGTGGACAATCGCTAAAATGTTACAATGCTAGCCCATGACTCCCTTTAGTACACTATACCTAGGATACTATGTGGTGATTTGTGCCACGAGACGGCGCTATTCATGAATAGTGTTGGGACACAGGTTTGTCTTTTAAAAGGCTGAGAGGGGTGGCGTTGAGAGAGAAGGGCACACAATCAGTCAAGAGAGAAAGAGATTGAGGAGAATCCAAAGAGAGATGGAGAGACAGAGAGCATGAGAAAGAGATGGGGAGTGGGAGAAGAGCACGAGTTGTTGCATGAGTCGTCGCTGCCACTCGCTGCTGTTACCACCGCTTGTTGTTGCCATCGTCATATCACCAGGAGGTCGCTGGCCATTGTAAGGTGTTGTTGTAATGCCTTCATGTGTTACAAACCAGCATCAGTACTACCCAAAGCATATTACCATACAATATACTATGAAAACTAAATCTAATAATAAAATTTAACAACTAATGCTACCAAGAACCTGTGTATGTGACTTAGTGGCTCCAGATAATGTGCACCAGGACCGAACTGCACTTCTAAATCTGCACCTGTTAGAAAACCAAAACAAAACACGTGAGTGACATCAATGTCACCTAGTATGCACCCACTAAAAAAAACCACGGCGAAAACCATGAAAACTTACAAATTAGAGTTACCAAAACTAGGTCAGAAGGATTTCCAGAACCACAAAACTTTTTCCCAATTATCCGAGAATTTACTTTGCAAAGCATGCCTTTTCAAATCATAATCATTTCTCTTTGAAATTACATGAACTTTATAAACCATTTCATGCATTTAAATCCTCATCTGAAAGCCATCTCAGAAAAATCACACACAGTACGAGCAAAACCTGTTGTGTCATCCTGATCACAAGCGATCGACCAACCACAAGTAATTGTTGAAGACTCTAGCTTTTGTCAACTACACTGTTGTAGTGAACCACCCCATGCAGAAGTTCAACAGCCTCGATCATAGTCTCACTATATCATATCATTTTTCATACACATAGGGTGCATCCTTCTGACACCTCTTGGTGCCCAAGCACTTGGAGACTCGAACCCCAAACTCAGCCAACACCGATACTAAGGGTAATCAAAATCCTCTATGCTTGAGCCCTATAGCACCACCACAATGGTCACGAGACTCCATCCTCAGACCCCAAGCTCAAAAACCATGGAAAACATTTTCAAATATCTGTATTTCTTTTTCAAAATAATTTTCCAAAACATTTTCATTACAGGAATCCATCATCAGGAATCAAAACCACAATTAAGCACGATTAAACGAAATGTAACAATTAAGATCAACCAAAACTTCATTTAAAAATCTCTGTACTACTAGGTGGACTTGAGCCTAGAAGGTGCATAGATGAGGTGCACCTGATAATTGCACTAGGTATGTGCACCCCATGCAAATACTCAAAGCAGTAGACTCAAAACTGCTCATCGGAAATCACCCTAAAGTGGGAACCTCCAACGGTCTCACCACATGCACTCCAAAATTACACATAATACATGGAATTGAAGAGCCTTGAGTTTTCTACCATTTGGGACAAGAATCATTAAAAACAATGAGGTATAACTTGATTTTTGAAAATCCAAAGCATCAAAGGTCACTATATTGACACTGTAGCAAAAACCTTCCAAAATCATTTGAAAATCATCAATAATTCTCTAAAAATTCAGGGATTACATCCATTCATTAGCGAACAACCTATTCTACTAATACACCATGAATTTGAATTGAATTGATGAAGAGGAAGGATGTGGGACACGTACCCAAAGTGTTTGCCGATGAACTTTTTTGGTTCCGACAAGCTCCTCCTCCTCTCCCCTTCTCTAGCACTCTCCCTCTCCTCTGGCTCTTCTCCCTCTCTCTCTGTGGTTCTCTCTCTCTTTTTTGGTTACTAACTCGATGCCAGACCTCTCCATCCTCTTTTATCCTTACCGCCCACTACAACCAGCCACTGGTAGTTGCTCGAGAATGCGATTGCAAGGCATGGCATGGAGAGGTGAGGCGGCGGCGTTCAGAGTTTGGTGACATAGTAGAGGGCGATAATTCATTGTGCATCACTGTTCTTGTTTGTCATTTTCTCTTGCCTTAATTCCTACACACACACATGGGCCACAAAACACCAAAGCACCACACAACATAGGGTGCCAGGAAGAATCACAGACATAACAGGGGAATAATCATAAAATCATCTTGATTATTTAAACAAGCATACAATTACAGATATTCAGGTTCCAATTATCTTGATGTGCACCTCTAATGTGCGTCAGCAGATTGCACCAGTGAGTTGCACTTGTATTTGTGTTTGGTATTTGTGTGTGCCATACTCACAAGCCTACACTGGCCACAAATGTCACGATTGTCGAGGGTGTTGCTACCACCGCTCATGCTATGTGCTATACCACAACTACTAGTGCTACTATGTTGCCTCTGTAGTCATCGTGCGGGCGAGATTAAAATGTCAGTGAAGGTACACGCACTACCCAATATATCACTCTCTCCCTTGATAGTGTAGATTGTGCTTGGGATTCCATGAGTGGAATCCATTGCAATGGCAACTAGAGAAGGCCACAAGTGTGATGTGTTCCTGTGAGAGAATCCATCCCATTTTGTGTATTTTGTTTGGGATTTCATTTATAAAATGCTTGGATATGTGATTTGTGGTTAGGATTCTTATTTTCCTTGAGTTTTTGTTATGGCTATGCTTGTTTATTGTAGGGCTTTCTAGTATGGTTGTTTTGGGTGAGTTATGCCCTATTTTTTGTTGGTGCAGCTATTGCATTAGGGGTGCAGGGGACCAACATAGGTCCCTAGCACGGGTTAGCCGTGTAGGCCCCTATGGCAATGGCTACAGTTGGCCTTAAGATGTTGTTTCAAATTGTCTTTTGAAATGATTTTCCAAAAAGGATTCGAAAAGAAGTGCATAAGTTTTGCAATGGTTTTCGAAAAAGGTTTCCCAAGGTTTTGAAGGACCAAGAGGCTGAAGCTCTTGGCTGACCTTCCAAGGATGATTGATACCTCTGGTTAGTCACGAGCTATTTGCCTAAACTAAGGTCTAAGTGTTTTTTGTGGTTTTAAGGGACCAAGAGGTCCGTGTGGTTTTTGTGGTTTTAGAGTGGATCAAGAGGCCTTGGGTGAGTGTCCAATGACCAAAATACCAAGGATGTGTTCAAGAACCAAGAGGTTGAAGTGTCTAATTGACCCTCAAAGGATGATAGATACCTTTGGTTGGTCGAGAGCTACATGCTTAGGCTAAGGTCCAAGGAGTTGTACTAGTGGGACCAGGAGGTGAAAATGTCCCCTAGGCGGTTGAATGCAATAATCCTAAGGATGTCGAAAGGGTAGACTTTGTGTGTGTGTGTTGTCCTGTGTGAACTTTTGAGGATTCTTAGAGTATGAACCTTAGAAAAAGTTTTTCCAAGGTTTTGAGGGACCAAGAGGTTGAAGCTCTTGGCTGACCTTCCAAGAATGGATGATACCTCTGATTAGTCATGAGTTATTTGCCTAAACTGATGTCCGAGTGTTTTTTGTGGTTTTGTAACTGTGACCATGCCCGACCCAGAGGGAGGGGTGGAGAGGAGACCACAGCCATGCCAAGATGGCGAAAGCACAAGGATAGGATAAAAGAAAAAAAGAAAAAGGAAAGGAGTCACCACTTAGTCTTTTAAGGGAAAGACGAGGAAAACCACAAAAGGATGAATGCATGGGATGCAAATGGGAAGGCTGGATGTCTGCTAACCAAATGATGGGTAAGGATTCCTATTACGCACAAGGAAGGTATTAGGCACCCTCGTACGCCCGAGAAACTCGATGTTTCTAGTCTAATTGCTTGCTAAAGGCTAGATGAATGCTTGCTAAACCTGGATCATGCTCTAATCATGCTAATATGTATGCCATGACAAGACTAAATGCAAAGATCGAGATGCATGCTCAAGAATTGGCATAGGGGCAATTTGGTCATTT
>JAMKQA010122705.1:0-11242 GCA_024699735.1 Posidonia australis | reverse complement strand
CTAAATAACAATTGTTTCTTAGTTATTTTCCCCTTTGAATGTTCAGTCCATGGCTAAAATCTGGTAGGCTGTTTGCCTCTACTCCAATATGGAGAACCTTGTGCATCAGCTCATGATCCAGAGATATGTCTGAACCTTCTTGCATACATCTTAGCATGAATAGGGTGGAATCTTGTGTGAGGCTACTAGCCCTTGAGCACAAGGTCCACAAGTCATTACACTTGCATTTCTTTCACCTTTAAAGCATATTTTTCAAGTTTTGCAAAGGATTTTACATGACATGATTTTCTGTAATGCATTCATATGTGACTTTGCACTGCATGGCTTCCTGGTATTTTGCTTTGGCACATCTTTCTAGCCCACACAGGAGCACATAGATGGCACACCAGACTAGAGCACCAGTCTGGCGCACCTAACAGGCGCAGCAACCTGTTTATCAGTAGCACACAGCAACTCTTGCATAGCTTTCTAGCATGATTTTTATTTCGATTTGCTTCTGGTGTTTTCTAATTTTCTTCCTTGATATATCAGGAGGACACAACTCTATTTTTTAGCCATTTCCATGCATGTTAGATTGCATTTGGCATATAGCAAAGTAAGGATGATAAATCACTCAAAATACCTAGATCCTTGATCTTATTCATGCAATATCTTTGCATCGACACTTGACCCGACTTATGAGCGATATCTGAACATTAGGACACACCCCTGCACATCATGCACCCTTATTTAGCATAAGACACTTAGCATGGCATGGCATATCACCCTCGGGCGTACAGTAAAGGCTAGAAAGCTGACATTTCATAAGCGAAATGAGAAACCTATAGAAGACCGATTTATCAGGCGCGCGAGGGTGCCTAATACCTTCCTCGTGTGTAACAGGGATCCTTACCCATTTCTGGTTTATGACCTGCTTTTCCATTGCATGATTTGACTGATTCTTTTATGGTTTTCCTTGTCTTCCATTTTAATAGATTAGGTGGTGACTCCTGCATTTGCATTTTTATTTTTATTGTTTTTGCCATGACTTTGCCGATCCTCGTGTATTTGGCCTTCCGTGCCAAATCTCGAGGTTGTTGCTGGCATGTTTACAGATGGTATGCATGACACACAATGCAGATGAATGTCCTAGAATGCGCTCACTCACGATGCATGTCCTGAGTGGACCGAATACCTGAGATGCTCTCATGGGTTTGGAATCAAACTCAGGTCAAAAAGTAAAGTTCTCGTTCTAAATCTTGTCCAAAGGTTAGGAGGTGAACGGGTGGTGCATTAGGAGCTTCGACTCATGCAATAGTAGTGAGCTATACCCTCTACTAACACCAACACGACCCCAGACACGGGGAGATAGAATGAAAACATGTCTTATACCGAAGCCATAGAACGGGGGACCAGAACTGTCCTTCGCAAACTCGGTGGATATAGGAGAGGAGAAGATGCATACTTCTAGAATGTTTATACATGTGATATGCTTTATTGGCTTTTACTTGTGATTTTTATTAAACTGGTTACGAGAGAGAGTGTATTAAAGTTTCTAATTCTGCCTAAATATTGTTTTTATTGTTCGTAAATTTTAGATTAAGCCAATAGGAGGAAACAAACACATCTCTACTTTCCCTAGGATGGCAAGTGTGAAAAGGGAAGAAAATACTGAAGCATGGCAAGCAAGCAAGCATACATCAGGCAAAAGGTAGGATCTTGGCATGTGCGTGTGTTGTGTTAACATGATGGTGAAAAAAGAAAACATCCATCACATCAAAAGGCAGGCGACATGGCATGTGCATGTGTTGTGCCATAGCAAGCGTGTAAAAGGAGACACTCAGCAATCAAAAGGCATGTAATAGCAAGCATGTAATAATAAATGCAAACATAATGGCGACAAGAGAACAAATGCAAAGCAAGGTAGACAAAGACTAAAGCTAAGCAAATGAAAAGTAAAGCAAAAGCCAAAGTCTTGTATCCCTAGTGGAGTTGCCAATTCCTATGACCATGCCAGCGAATAGGAACCCGCGAGTCTAGCATGAAAACTAGACTCGCGAATCGATAAGGTCATGACGAGGACCGTGAATTTGAAGAAGAATACTTGACTTGAAAACACCAAAACAAAGAAAGAATAAGGAAAACAAAAATGGAGTTGCCACCTAGTCTATTTAATGGAAAGATGAGGAGAATCGGATGCATAAAATGCGAGAAAAAGATGTAAAATGAATGCAAATAAATGTACGCATGATCCGTTCCTAATGGATATCACACAATGGTTGTGGTGGACTAGTGAAAGGGTAAGAACTCTTGTTACGCATGAGGAAGGTGTTAGGCCCCCATACGCCTAAGAAATCGGTCTTTCTTGGCTAATCGCTCACTTGTGTAGCCAAATGCTAATGCATGCTTACTAAGTCTAAGATGGATGAATGCTTGATGTTATGCCATTATAAATGATATGAGTGAGGCAAAAAATGATGAAAACTAATACTCAATTACGCTATGTGAACTCTAGACCGTCGGTCAAAAGAGTCGACATAGTAAACATCATCACCTTAAATCGATGGATGCATGCTAGAAAACACAGGGAAACTATGCAAATGCAAGTGAAGGAAAGTAAATGTAGGAACACAGAAGGTGCTATGCATGATTAAGGTAGAAAACAAGATGACAAGATGCAATGGAGCTTAGCCAATTGCTTGTTCTGAACCATGCAAACCGCATATGCCACCCACACCCTTCATCCGCACAATCGAGACACACCTGCCGAATGCAGAACAAAGTAGCGAGCTTTTCCTCGCTCTAAACCAGAATGCAAAGATGCATGGATGTCGTATGAGGCATGGGAAGCTAGAGGAGAGGTAAGAGAGCATATTTGGATGCTCGGACGAGATCGCAACTAGTCGGACAACTCCACCCACTTACCTTGTCGTGAAATGGGTTCCACTAGTGAGCTCGCCTAAGTTTTTCATTTGTGGGCTCAGACGAGGCGTTTTGGCACTTCCAAAGGTTCAAAGGGGCAAAGAGGAATGCATGGATGTAGATTGGATGAATGTGTATGCAGTGCTCACCTCCCACCATTTTCTCCACATATTACCAGCAACCACGAGCTCAACCGACCATACAAGCAGCAAGGAGCATCGAGTGGCCATCCAGGAAGACTGAGGGAAGAAAGTGGAAAGAGGAGATGTGCCAAGATAGGGGATGAGTGAGCTCATAGGCCGTTGGCCATTTTCACACCTATTTGAATCCATCATCGACGATGAGAATGAGATGCAATGTGCGAACTGATGTGGCATGAAATATGCTGATGGAACATGCATAAAATGATGCGACGAAGAATTGAAAACATGAAGGAGATGACAACACACATAGCAGGGGAGAAGAGATGGACCTATGGAATAATGGGTTGTCCCTTCTGGCGATGGCTCGCAATGGCATTTCTCCAACGAATGGTGCACGGCAGCTACGGAGGTAGGTCTAAAGGGCTGAGGTGAGATTGGTGGAGTGCTTAGGTGTGTAATGTGGTTTCATACGAGGTGATTCAATGGTTGTGACGTGGTAGAGCGGTTGTAGGAGCTCCAGCTAGTGATGGAAGTGGTTGGACGGTGGTGGGACGGCTAGTGGATGTCGTGGGTTGCTCAAGCGAGAGGAGAGGCTCAGCCAGGAAATTAAGTCGTACTTTGGCACAATGCAGTTGATGCAAGACCAGGAGGGAATGTAATGTTCATAGGGTGGCCGAAATGGGTGGCTGATGGTGGAATGTGTGTGCTCAGGGCCAGGGCAACCAGGAGGACCAAAAGGAGGAGTTTGGACGTGGGAGAGGTGTTTTATAGAGGAAAGAAGGGCTGAGTATCGTTGGATCTGAGGATGAGAGGTTAAGATTTAAATCAGGTTGGATTGGATGGAGATTGAGATTAGGTAGAGGGTCTTGATGGTCCATGACGTTTATGGAGCACGCCTAAATCCACGTCATCTAATGAGAAGAGGCAGATTGATGGTCCACTATTGAAAAAACCAATCGAGTCCTCAACAATTAATTACTGACCTAGGGCAAACGTGCCCTCGACCCGTGCGACTAGTCCATGCTACCAACACACGGTAGTCAGATGATTAGGCCAGATTAGGACCTTTCAGTTGGATTCTAGGTAGCTCCTTGATTGCTAGGCTATCAAATGGGCTAGGGCTGGTGATTTGGTGGCTGGTTTACGGTGTTGGGCTGGATTTAGGGTTTTTGGGCTAGTTCTAGGGTTTTCTAGTTGGTTTAGGGGTGGTTTTTAGGGTGTAAAATGGGGTCTAATGTGGGGGAATGCCTCGTTTCCATTGTTATGCTCTTCTGGAGAAATCCTCCTACGAGTGGCTACCAAAGTGGAGTGTCTACAATAATGATTAAGTAGAAAAGTTAAAGTCCAAGATGTTACATCCTATTACTGTTTCTTTTCCATCCTAAATCGACCTTCCTTTTCCAGACTTGAAATAAATTTTAATATTTTAAACGAGTCTTCATGCCTTATTTAGAGGTCCTTATCCACTCATTAATTGGACTATTTGAACACCTTTGATTTCACGATCAAATTTGGCAAGTTAACAGTCTAGTAGTGTAAAACGCAGCCTGTAGCGTTCTACATAGAACGCTTGGTTTATTGTGTTTTATACCTAACAACTCAACCCCTTTATGCTAGCCACTTTCCTTCTTTGGAATATTTTGAACTTAAAATATTTCTTTTTTTAAGAGAGTCCGTTGACTATGAATGGACTTAATTAGGCTTTAATCAGGGTTTATTCCCTAGTAATAGGGGAATATTCCCTCATTAATGGTGACTAGGTATTTGGAGATCATAAAATGTAGCCTTTATTGCGTTCTACATAGAACGTAGGTATGATTGCATCTTACACCCTAAAATCAGAAATTTGTTTTTGCAGCTGGTTAGCCTTGCCAAATTTGGATCTCCTACCTTTTTTTTTATCCTCCTATATCTCTATAAATACTTGAGTACTCCAGCCTTTGAGAGGGGACCGAAAGGAGAGAAATTTTTTTTGAGATGGAATTTTCAGAGTTTTGAGGAGAACTTTTGAGTTAAAAGATAATTGAGATTAAAACTTGAGAGGAAAGAGAGACTCTAAGACTACTTTTGATGACACCACCTCCAATCACTATTCACATTCAATTGCATACACTCCATGGTTAAAGGGGGTTGTCTTATATAATTGCATTTCATTCTTTTTTTCTACATTTGTAGTTAGACTTTGCATATAGTATCATCCAAGGGGAATAGACCCTCAAGCAAATATTGTGCTCCTTTATCCTTTGTTGTTTACTTTTTACTTTTGCACCTCTACTACACATTGTTAACCCACAAACTCTCAATCTTGTTTTTCACAAGGAGAACAAGAAGAAGAAAAGCTTATCGATGCGGGCATCCTTAAGCAGTGCTGGCACTATCCTAGGGTAACAAAGCCCACAACATCTACTAGGTGTCTCAAGGACTAGTAAAAGCGAACCGAAAGTGATGATCACAACAACTTCTACATCCATGGAATGAAGAAGTCGTAAACAACAAAGGGACACCAAGAGAGCGTAAACGAAGCTATACGATGCTTTACGCCATTGAAAATCCCATATCTACAAACTGACGATCACGGTGGAACGGCTAAAAATGCCTCACTTGCTAGGTGAGCACCTCTTTCTTCTTCTTGTGAATCCCCTAGAGAGTCGTATATGATGCAGCCATCAATCTTCTCCAACAGTTAGAGTGCCCTATTGTCTCTTAGGCTCTGATTCCTTCCTTCCCACTTTCTTCTTGTGAATCCTGCATTATGCGACTCCACAGACCTCCTACTCCATTTCTACAAAGCTTCCTCTATGAACAATGGTACTTCATCTTTCCTATGTGTCAACAAGAGTTTTTTTGAGCAACAGGCATGAAGATTGAAGAGGATGGTATATTAAATTGGGATTGGTGAATTTAGACTAGTTTATTTGATATTCCTCGCAACCACCATGGGCAAGGTGGTCTTTCCAACGCCTTTCCCATTCTCCGCAAAATTGTTCTTCAAACACTATAGACAGAGCGACTTCTACTCCATGCTTAGATTGCAGAGTAGAGGCATTTCATTGTCGAAGTTCGCTCTCTTTCGATGCTAGAGTGGATAGAGTGCCTAAGAGCAGCAAACAAACGTAACCTTGGTATAAAAGTCGGAAAGGACTCAAGATAGTAGTAGGCCTAAAATCCAGCTTTTGACTTAGATTCTTAAAATCAGGGGAAACAACACTTGGTTCAACAACATGTTTCTTTCAAATGTTTGGAAGGATCTTGGCTTTGATGCTTATAACAACCTTAAATTCAGCAATGGAGCACCAATGCCTAATGATATTGTTGATGATTGCCTGAGAATCATTGGAGAATAATGTGTTGCTACACCTTGGAAGAAGGGTGGCCTTCTTTTGTTGGACAACCTCGCTATTCTCCATTCATGAGGATCCTTCACCAGGTAATTGTCACACTTGTAATTAGTGTAAGCTCGTGGAAAAAGTTAAAGAATGGAAACAAGTGTATTTTACTTTGTGAACAATTGACTTGTGAGTCTAGATTTTTTTCTTTATTTTTTTTTTTGAACTGGAAACACATTGTTCCACAATTTTCATTCAGAATAATCAGATCTAATAAGATCCAAGATACAAGGAGGCTGATTAGGGTCATAAGAAACAACATTAGAATGGTGTCTCACACTATGTTGGGCTAAACTATGTGCACATTTGTTGTGTTCTCTAAACACAAATATGTAGATAACCTCGGTAAATTCCCTTTCCATCACTCAGACATTGTATGACGATATTGGTTATACTATAGTGTTGGGAGAGAATCATCCTGGAGAGCGTCCATTACGACCAATCAATCACTCTCCATAATCATATTCGGCCATCTGTGCCGAGCAACGACTTGCTGCCCCTGAAGAAGAGCATATGCTTCCGCCACAGGCTGCAAGCAAGGAGTGAAAGAGATAATAGGGCACAAGTTCTTTGGTTTAGGTGGTGAAGTGGGTGCCAAATAGGGAAGTGCGGTGTTTGTATTATAGGATCTTATGGTAGCTTCAGCTTCCACCACAATGTGACTAGATTTAAAAAGCTTGGCCTTCCAGATAGTCCACATTGTTGTTGCTACCAAGTGAAAGACCTTCCTGTCCATTCGATGGGTGGAGTATGGAGGGCGAATCCACTGGTGGCAACAGTTCAATAGAGAGATTCCCTGTTCAAGGGGAGCAGTGCCGCAGGCCGTGAGAGACCACACCTCCTGCACTTGCCCGCATTAGACAAGCAGGTGTTCAGATGTTTCCTCCTCTTGGCCACGGAGAAGACAAAGCTTAACACTTATAGTTCGCCTCCTGTACAGAAGGCTCCTCATAGGGAGGGCTCCTGCCAGTGTGCGCATTGGAGCGACAGAGTAAGCTTGAGTTCATTGAAAGGAAAGCCTCCAAAGGAAGATTGATACGTACTGCGAAACTACTGCGAAACGTTACAAGTTCTATTGGATAAACTTAAAGGAAGTGTTACAAGCCCCATCATGACAACACCATGTGTCTGATGAAATGTGTAATTATTTCGATAATTCATGAGACAGTACATCATTTTTTGAACTAATCCACCTTATCCTTCCTCTACTTACGACAAAAAATATACTTAAACACTCAGGGGTAATTCTTTTGGGGAAAAAAAGGCACACGTAGTGAATACTCTCAGGAATACTAATTAAACACTCAGGGATAATTCTTTTAGAGAAAAAAAGGCGCAACTGGTTAATACTCTCTGGAATACTACTAGGCCTGAGTTGGTTCATGAGACAGTACATCATTTTTTGAACTAATCCACCTTATCCCTCCTCTACTTACGACCAAAAATATACTACTTAAATACTCAGGAATAATTTTTTAGGAAAAAAAAGGCGCACTTAGTTAATACTCTCTGGAATAGGACAATGTCCATGATCAGTGCATCTGACTTGCAGAAAGCGACACAATAGCTGAAAAGTTCAAATTGATTCTGATGGTATGCTTGAATTCGAAGCAACCACTGCAATGAATAAAATAAAGATTATACACCAACTTCAACATACAAGCAAGTTTACCATATGGAGAATACAAGCACCGAAGAATTTAAAAAAAAAAGCCAAAAGGTTTGACATTGTTCTTCTAGTGCAAAAGTAACAATAGCACACTAGATAAACAGAAAACTATACCTCATTGAAGCCAATCTTATTTTACTACTGTACATAAGAAACGTATGCGGGCACTCAGGGTGGATGTGTGACTCAAACTGGTTTCATCATCTTCCTTGGACAAGGCCACTAAAAACTTGGCTATTTCCTGCCAGGGTCGCCTCCCACTCCACAGAAGATAATAAGATGTGAGAGAGAGCGATCACCACTTGCTTCATGTCTGGACGCAAAATGGGATCTTCATCCACGCATTGCTTTGCAAGGATTGCCATCTTAGAACATTTTTAAAAAAAAGAAATCAAGAAAAATAAGATATAGATTTGTAGGCAAAAGAATATTAACAATTGAAAGAAACAACACCATATTGTTTTTGTTTTATTATGTCATATGAATCCTTATATCCATTTTAGTATTGTAAACTCCTATATATATTTGTAGGAGTTAACTTACAGATATATAAAATGTTAATAATTGACATTAACATGGCATAAGAGTCATATCCTAAACGTAACCCACACTCACCCACTGCAACTGGACGTCACCAGAAACACTGTAATAGTCGCCACCATCAACATCTCCTCTCCATCCCCTTCCTAGACCGCCACTAGGAACGGTTGACTGACGTGGCAGTTCTACTGATGGTGATATGAAGAAGCCTCAGCTCTTCTCATCCCTCTCTGCTGCTCCATGATGACGTGATTACCATTGTGTAGAATCCTCTACTATTTGCTCCACATTGCCTTCAGTGTAGAGCATCTATGTATTCCACATGGTTGATGGATCAAAGCCTCTTGTTGGCTCCACATCATCAGATTATATGATGAAAATTTTAATTAGAACAATAATGAAGTTGAAAGGCACAAACTACGTGATCTGGTCATAGTTAATCAAGATCTTTCTAAGAACTCAACGAAAACTTAAGCACATCAATAACACCCTTCCTGATGAGACTGACACGTCATATGAAAACTGGTTGGCAATTGATTGTTGTGTCAGGTCTTGGTTGATCAATATTATGAAGAACCACATATCCTCCTACATTGTTTTTCTACCAATTGCAAAAAAGAACTCAGATATGTTACATCAACTTTATGGTCACGAGAAGAATATATCACGTGTATTCAAACTGTATAGGCAATTGTTCTCACTTCAACAAGGTGAATTGTCTTTCACTGAGTTATACACAACTCTACGTGCTATTATAGACAAGTTAGATAGCGACCAACTGCTTGTTCTTAATGAGAAGAAGTTGAAGGAGTATCGTGAAAGTCTGACTATGGCCAAGTGTATGTGTGCTCTTTGTCCAGAAATCAGTAGTCAAATTTTTTAAAGTGACTCTGTTCCATCACTATCGTCCACTTTCTCACGTGTTCTATGTGTCTCCATAGCAGCACTATCTTCCACTTTTGCAATTGGATCTACTGAGCAAACTGCTATGGTTGTCACCCATAGTCGAGTTGGTCACCATTGAGTCTTAAGGCGTGATCGTAGTGATAGAGAAAAATATATTGACTGTAGATGTAAAAATTATATTTCAGAAAAATGTTGAAAATTTTTGACAAACCTCTATGAGCACAAATGACGACAGGCGATGCTGATTCTTCTATTTAAGCATCGATACAACCCACTCATTGTTCAGCTCACTTAGGTAGAGCATGAACATTTTCTACAATTTCAGGCAAGTCAGGCTACACCCATTGCATCACATGCAGCTACCTCAGATACTATGCTTTCTTAACCTCTTCTAGAAATTACTGAGTATTAGATTTTAGTGCTTCATCTCACACTATAGGTACTAGAAATCTCTTTATTTCATTATCTAGTACATCCTTTATTCCTTCTATTTCCATTGCTAGTGATAACCAATGTCATGGTAGAGGAGTTAACAAGGCCTCTCCTCGTCTTTCTCTTAAGTATGTTGTGTTTGTTCCAAAGTTTCCAATTAATTTACTATCCACTTGCAAAATAGCAAAATTGTTCTGTGCCATTCTTTCCACTTCTACTTTTGTTTCAAAATCCTCATTGCTATGCCATTAACGATTAAGTCATCCATCACTTTGAAAACTTCAATAGACTCTCCCTTGACTGTCATTCTCACCTTTTTATGGTAAGTCATGTCAATTGAGTAAACACCAGCGTATTATCTTTCATAGTGAATCTAATACTATTAGTTATAGTGAATTTGAGTTGATCCATTCAAAAATTTGAAAGCCTTGTCATGTTCCTGCTACATCCGGACATCGTTATTTTATTATTGTTAGGGAAAAATAGAATCATATATATCATAATAACAAAGAGAATACATTCTCCATAACACATAATTAAACTTATAAGGAATTTAATAAATGAATAACACAAAAATCCATATAAATATCTATTTACTCTAACACTCTTCCTCAAACTGGAACATTTAATATGCACAACTTGTTACATAATAATTCTTTGTGTTATTGAAAAAAAACTACATAACTTAAAAGAAATGAAAGCAAAAGTAACATAGTAGATATTGTAGTAATAATAGCAGCAACAAACATACAGACAATAACCATAATCAATCACGTTGACCATAAGACAAATAGAAAATAGTAGTAGTCAATCATGTACAATTAGCATCCAAAAGAGCCAACCCTCTTCTATTAGATTAGTTACTGTTAACTTTTGGATGCTAACCCTCACACAAGTGCCATAGAGATGATCAAATACTAAATAACCATTTGTAACATCTGTGTCTGGAATTTTCCATTTTATATAAACCATGTATTTCTTGTGATTATTGAATATGGTTTATTAATGGTTAATTCAGTTTGAATTGTTTGGTTGTGGTTCTTCCCTGTGTGTTGTGCCTTTGGTTTCTCTCCTGTGGTGTGTTTCTGTGGCCGGTGGGTCGGTTCTGTCTCGAGAACCGTGCGTGTGGGACCCACTTGGGCCTTGGGCTGGCTTTTCCACCCGTGCGGGGGCATTTTTGGCCCACGAGTTCTCCCTTCCACGCCCGTGACCTGCTGCTTCCTTCTCGGGGGCCCGTGAGCCTTAGTGGGAGAGGGAGCTGCACG
>JAMKQA010122702.1:0-14389 GCA_024699735.1 Posidonia australis | reverse complement strand
AGACATCTAGCCTTCCCATCTGCATCACATGCATTCATCTTTTTGTGGTTTTCCTCGTCTTTCCCTTAAAAGACTAGGTGGCGACTCCATTTTCTTTTCTTTTTCTTCTATCCTATCCTTGCGCCTTCGCCATCCTGGCATGGCTATGGTCTCCTCCCCACCCCTCCCTCCGGGTCGGGCACGGTCATAGAATGTTACAAGATATTCATCTCCTTTTTAATATTAAAAGTTGCTGGAAATTATTGCTCAAGGAGTCGTTATGGAGCAGGTTCTGCTATAAGAAATATAGGGTGTCTTCGAAGGATTTGAGATTCCTATGGTCTTTCACTTTTGGGAGGTGGAAAGCTCTTATGGGAGTGATGCCTTGGGCTATATCTAACTATTTATGGCTCATTGACAAAGGCAACCAATTGTTTTGGATGGACAAATGGTGGGAGGAAGGTATCCTTTTTGAAAATTTTCATATTCAAAGATGGGCTGACCTTGATCTTACTATTTGTGATGCTTTCTTTCATAATGATTTGTTATTTGATAATGTGGATAAGGCCTTGGGTCCATAAAGTAGGATGTGGGAAGCTCTCAAATGCCTACATGTGAATCCTTGTGGTTTTGATGATCGATTGGTTTGGATGCCTTCTACTAGTGGCAACTTCTCTATCAGAAGCATGTCGGCTAAGCTTCATATAAACTGCAAGAAATTTGGTTTCTCCTATTGGATCTGGTCTTCTTTATTTCCCACTAAGATTTCTATATTATTGTGGTGTATGGGATGGAATGGAATTTCCGTAGATAGCAAGGTCTAAGAACACAAGATCCATCTTGCATCAAAATGTAACTGCTATGAGAGGCCTCTTGTTGAGACCTTAGACCACCTTTTTTATGAGGGGGATTTGGCAACGTGTGTGTGGCATTATTTTGGGAAGCTTCTTAAGATGCCATTGTAGGAGAATATCAATGCTTTGACGGCTTCATAGACGGTTGGCGTGGGGACTTCATCCTACAAAATAATGTTGACGTGCTTGCTCCTAGGTTTCATCTCTTGGCATGTATGGAAGGAAAGGTGCTCTTGTAGATTTTCTTCTAAAAACATTCTTCTCTCCAGGTGATATCGGCGATCATATCTGATTGTAATTGCATGCTTCAGGGAAAGAGATTTCTTTCCTTCGGTTGGGAAATGTCCCCTCTTGCTGCTTGTGGTTTTCATGTTCCACTGGAGGTGGATACGTGGTTTATGATTATTAGGTGGCTTCCACCTTCAACTGGTTTGAAGGGTAATGTAGATGGCTCGAGCTCTCCCTTGCACTCAGGAGGTGGTGGGATAGTACACTTAGGAAGTGGTCAGGTGATGTTGGCATTCTCTAATTATTATGCAAAAATATCCAATAATGAAGCGGAGATGAGAGCTATTTCGAACCTATTACGTCTTTGTGGTGATGCAGGTATTATCTTATCTTGTGTGGAGTCAGACTCTAATAATGTTATCAACATGATTAATGGCAAGATGGTTGTTCATTGGAAGTGCATACATTGGTGCAAGCTTATTCAAAGTTATCCTTCCTTTGGTGCTATAAAGTTCTCTCATTGCTATCGAGAAAGTAACTTTGCAGTTGATTTCTGAGCCTAGCAGGGAGGAAGTATGCAGATGGATGTTACCTACAATGACTTCAAGGATTTACCTAGAGAACTGCATGGTATTTGTGATCTTGATACTTGGGGAGTTCCTTCCATTAGGCTTAAAGGAAGGGATCGATTTGCTTTGCCTGAGAGCTTGTGATTGTTTGTTAGCTAAGTACTCGAATAGCTTCCTTTTCTTTTCTCTTTTTTCCTGAATGGACCAGGGTTTTGGGTCTTGAGATGGAAGTCGTTCTGGCTTTATGTTCATTGCATATTGCCACCCTAGTTTTGTTATGTTGTTTCATTTTCTAGGGATATATTCTTTTTGAATATTGGAACAAGTGTCTGCTCGTGAGTACTCTATAACTATTTATAGTCATTATTGTAGCCTTTGTGCTTGTAACCTTCCTATAATTTAATAAAGGTTACAATTTTTGCCCAAAAAAAAAAATGTGATGTGAGACTACGCGTAGGGTATGGTCTCTCGACAAGGGTGGTAGTGGTGTTGCAACGATTCACTATGATCTTTCTGATAAAGGTGGCTATTACTGTATTTCGAACGACGCACTTGCTATTGACGTCGGTTATATTTACCTACAATTTGCACCAATAACACTCACCTGGGAGTTGTGTTGGGTAAGGCCACCTAAAACAGTCACCTACTATGCGTGCTTGATCAATGTAGCCCTAGATATTACATCTTACCCCCTTAAAAAGAATTTTGTTCCCGAAATTAGCCTTTAAAGGAGTAAATGGCGGTATCGTAACCAAATATTCACCCCCACTCCTTGGTAGCCATTGAACATCTCTTTTAGTGTCTAAACTACTCTTTCAGCAAGCCCATCTGTCTGAGGATGAAAAGCTATACTAAAATTCATTATCGTGCTTGATTGCTTCCTGCGACACCCTCCAAAATCTGAAAATAAACCTAGCATCCTTGTCAGGCATAATCAACACAAGGACTTCATGAAGATGGATGATCTTCGACGCTTATAATTTTATTAGTTGCACCTCACAAAGTAGTGTTGCCCAAGCTTTGTTGCAAACACCACGACGTCCATTTCAAGATCCCGAGTTGTGTAGTCCTTTGTCATGATTCTGTTAACTAATGAGTAGCATAGCTCTCAACGTTACTATGCCATACGAACTCACAATCCAACCCAAATCCACAATCCACCATTATCTACAAGGAAAACACCACTTCTAAAAGACCAACTCCATTTAAGGTGCCTCTGTCTCAAAATATTTGCATTGAGTCCCTGAGAATAGACAGAAATAGTAGGATTCAAAGATTTCTTGGGTCACCCACACTAGTTATCCAACAACCTTATCATCGAAGAAGGATAGTCAAACTTTCTTGCTCAACTCCCACCTATGATGTGGAAGTCCTCAAGGAACAAAAAGAGAGGATTTTTTTTCCACCTGTCAAATAACAATTGATTATTCGACCCTCCACAAAAGCAAAAGCTAGCCAAGATAGCCCAAACCACCAAGAGCAAGCAAAACATCGGGCCACATCATTCAATAGACCAAGCCTAACACACGTAACACCAACTTAGATCATTAAGGTGTGGCAACAGCGCACAATACCTTCCCAAGGTACTTAGGGTATTCAAAACATGGCTCTTCTCTGAGAAAATCACATGCTTTGCTTTGATGTGGTAGCATGAGAATAAAGCTCAAAGCATCCTCTGCTCAAGGGTCAAACTTGAACCAAAGCTGAAATTACAAACCTCCATCATGAAGGGTCACACCGAAGGTAGTCATCCATTGTCCCTTCCCTTCATCAAAACAGCTTGATCCTAGTAGTAGTCACAAAGGCTCTTCCTCTGGTTGATTGTCCTAGTGCACATATATCCCTTTTGGAAGAATCAGACAATTCTTTCATAAACTCCCTACCTTCTTACAACCATGCTCCACCAAGCAGTCCGGAGCCCACTACCGTCGCTAACTACTCTTAGCGACCCAACTCACGTAGCCATATATACTGTAATTTCTTCTACTTTGCATGCTCGCACCAAGTCCTACCACCACAACCCCTTGTGATATAATCTCTATGTCACGCATCACTATCAAAACACATCAACCTCTTCGATCCACACTTGACGAAGTTGAAGACATAATACAAACTATTCTGCACTAGCAAATGTTGTCTTCAACTCTGCCATGGACTGGCTCCCTTAAGGAGACTCTATTTAACCAATGGTCTAGAACTATAGTCACCAAAATGGTCCTCCATGATTCAACATCTCCTCCAATTGATCAGCGAAAAAACACGTCCAATGTTCTTCTGGATACACCTTGTTTGAATCTTGTTAACGCTGGAGCCACGGTCTGAACTTCCCTCTCAGCTAGTGAGGCCAAGAAATATATCTTTACGTACTTGGAAGCCTTACTTGGTTGTCTTGACGTCTCTGACATCATCCTCTAATGCATCTTGGGAGGTTTTCCGCATTGAGGGAGTACTCCCTCACATTACTAGCAAGTACAACCATGACCAATCCTAGGAGGTCCACAAATGTAGTTGGTGCACTCATTATCCAAAAGATACTCCCAAGAACTCAAAATAACCATATCAAGTACGGAATTTCATTTCATGGAGTTTTGATCCCTAGATCCTCAACTAGTTGTGGTCTATCCTTAGGTCGGTCCTTGAGAGGACTGAGGTTGACTACAATTGGTCAAGCATTCTAGGCAAAGGTGCTCGTTCCCTTTGGTGATCTGGTTCAATATTTGATAACCTGTGCATGATCAAAGTGAACCAATTTCCTCATTAACAAACCAAACAGGAGTACCCCATACTAACACTCTTGGCCTGATAAATCTTCATCTAGCAACTCCTAAAGCTAGTTTTTGAGTTCTCGCAACTTGAGGATGCCATCCCTACATGGAGCCTTTGAAATCAAATCTGACCTTGATACCGAATTGATTAGGAACTCAAACTCCTTGGGTGGCGACATTCTAGATAATTCCTTAAGGAGAACGCTGGGGCACTAGCAAACAATTGAGAGATTATGTACCTCGAAAATCGGCGAGGAAGACACACCGTTGACCAGGTACCACACATGACTTTCTTTCCAAGAAGTGGTAAGCCTTCATCGTAGCAATCACAAACATTGGCTTACCTAATCCCATTCCCTTGCACAAGGCACAAGTCTTGTCTTGAACACTCACTAGCACCCCCCTCACACCCTTGCATGCCCATCACTATCAAGTTGGTCTTGAAACTGATGCCATCCAAGCTTTGAACATAGTTTACTTCCATTCTAGACCGTGCTTTCCTCAACGAATTCACCATGTTAAAATACAAGCTAATCTAGCTAGCTTATCCCCCATCATTACTATCAAAGACTTAGAGAAGAAGTAGTAGGTATTTCCCAAGTCGAATAATATCTTGGCCATCTAAGCTGTTATGAAAAAGGGGTTTTGGGACAACATACACAACAACCACAACAACAATCATTACTAATCACAAGTGCTAGACATAAAATTATATCAGGGAAGTGGAGAGTTACACAACACGGTTAAACTACTATTCATTACCCTCCATGACACCCCGATAAGGATCTTGCATCCAGTAATGATCATAATTTCATGTCCCTTGGAGAGTTGGCGTAATGCTTTCTTGACTCCCTTTTAGGTGGATCAGGACAATTCCTTCGCACATGTCCCAACTTCCTTAGTTACCACACACCACACTTACTCTAGCCCACTACTTATAAGGAGATGATGTCACCAATGCCCTACCTGTCCAAAAAAGAGGTGCATTCTAGTTGTCGTTAGACCATCATTGAATCTTGCCAGATAGATTCCAACATTGCTCTGACTAGCATAACTCTTAGGCCATTCCTTTCTTTGAAAAGTATCCTATACTTCACATCATCTATCCTTGCTGGCTTCTAAGCTCGAGGTAGAATTTTTCCTCCTACTCCCTCCTCTATTGCGACACTCTACGAGTGATTACAAATCACACAAGAAAACACATCAGGTGTAAAAGATTCATGCCATGCAGTCCTATGGAGTCATTAGATCGAACACCCCTAAGCTGGTGTACTTAGTGTGACATAAACTCTGATACTACTCTATAATGCCCCACTTTACGTTATATACCAGTATCATTACTACCCAAGCATGATTACAAAATAAGTTACTAAGAAAAGTATGATCTATGAATAAATCTAAACAGTTTATTACTACCTCGAACCATGGTGTGTGGCTACGTGGCTCCAAGCTATATGCACTAGCAGGACTACAATCCTTAGGTTGCACTTGGAAGCAAAAGTACAAAATAATACACAAGTCATTGACATCAATGTCACCCAATATGCACCTACCAAAAACGAAGACCAGAAAATACTAGGAAACTACAGAAGGTATATAGAAATCAAACTAAACAGAAGTAACACCAAAATCATAAAATTCTAGGTAAAAACATTTAAAAATCCACTTTACAAATCATGCCATTTTCAAATCATAGCCATTGTTCCTTCAAAACTTTATGCATCTTTGAAAGTCACATTTCATGTATTCCATGAAACCAAACCATGACACAAACTAAACCATAGCTAGATTTCAGGTCAAAACCATAAGCCAAATTTCAAAACTACAAACCAAATCACGATTGGAATCTAGCTTAAAATGCAAGCTAAACCTTAGCTAGAATCTGGCTTAAAACCACAAGCCAGATCACAACTCGATTCTAGCTCAAAACCATGCATACACACAACATGAAAACTCTTCGAGTCACTCGTGGCCACAGGTGCCTGACCAACCACAAGGAGTTGGTGAGGCTCCAACCTCAACCTCACTACACTGCCTCGATGGACTATCCTATGTAGGAGTCCAATCGCCCTAGCCGCAGCCTCAATTTACCAAATCACACAACACGGGGTGCGTCTTTACGACACTCCTTGGTGCCCGAGAACCTGAAGTCTCCACCCTAGACCTGACCAGTACTGACACTAAGGGTAATTTAGTTCTCCCATACCCTGGGCCCTATAGTACCACAGTCATAGTCACAAGGTTCCATCCTCGGACCAAGATTCAACAACCACTTCCTTGGACGTGTTCTTGATCTCTCAGAGGTATCAACACCCCTACTCAGTCGGTACGGTCTTTAAACTCCATGGTTCCTACGAAAACCTTGGAAAACCTTTTCAAAACATATGCATCTTTTTGAAATCCTTTTTTAAAACATTTCTATTGCAGAAAATCCTTTCTCAAACAGTTTATCACGGGGATGTAACGACCCAGTTTTAGAAGTGGTGCTTTGGCTAGATAATTAAGGTGAAATTCAGGTGTGTTGGGCATTAGGAGCCCAGTGCCCAATGTGGGACACATTCTCAGTAGTGTTTGACGCCTAGATTGTGTGTTTCTAGCCTTTTTGGTGTGGTGTGGTTCAGTGTTGTGTTAGCCTTCATGAGAGTTTTGTGGGTTTGTCCTGGGCCATGGAGGTTTTGTGGTAGGTCCCTGGTGGCATGAGTCACACGAATGTGGGAAGTCATGTGGTTGGGTCTCGTGCTGTGCTTCTTTCCTTCTTTTCTTTCTTTTCCTTTCTTTTCTCCTTTTTCTCTTTTCTTCTTTTCTTTCTTTTTCTCTCTCATCCACTTGCCTTTGCCCCCACGTGCCTCTTCTTCTTCTTCTTCTTCTTCTTCTTCTTCTTCTTCTCCAATATGCTAGATAGATTTGAGAGGGGGGGACGAGAGAAGAGATTTGAGGGGGGAGAGATGAGGAAGGGAGATCAAAGAGAGGGAGATGAGAGAAAGTAGAGAGAGAGAGAGACTAGATTTGGGGAGAAGGAGGGACTACCATCGTTGTGCTGCCGCCATCGAGCCTCCATCACCATGTTGCCATCCCAAGGAGGAGGAGGAGAAGAGCCGCTTGTGGCCGAAGAGGAGGGAGGCGTGCCGTTGTTCATCGCTCGTCATCGTCATGCCTTATATGGAGGTACGCACCCTTAGGTTTCCTTTTAATTTCCAATTTGATGCTTAGGGGCATGATAGAGTGAATTGCATGTGTGTGGATGCTTGGAGTGGGTTTGAGAATTTATGGTGATTTATTGTGTTAGTTATGGTAATTTATGGTGGTTGTTGGATTTAGGTCCTTTTTGACCTCTCTGTGCTTGGAAATTCATATCTCCTTCTGTGGCGAATGGATTTCAGTTTTGTTTTTTGGGTTTTGGGATAGACTTGAGGGTCTACAACATATATTTTATCGGGATTTTATGGTGTTTGTTTGGGTGGTCCGCCCAAGGCTCCAAGTTGGAAGAAATTTTCTGGCTTTCTAGTTTATGCTTTGCTTGAAGTCTGATAGAGTACCTAGGGCACGGACCGTGTGCGCGGCCGAGATGTGCGAGTTCAGTAGGGGTTCTTGGTCTCTGGCCTTGGGTCTGTCTACTATCTGGTGGAATGCCTAGGCCGTGGGTCGGTCGTGTAGGTTGGCGAGGCCCGTTTTGGGTGGGTTTTGTCCCAAATTTTTTGGTAGTTGGGTGGTGTTAGCTAGAGCCATTACCTTGTAGGTAATCCTAGAATGTAAATGATTAGGATAATCATTAGAATGGTCTAGGGTTTACTTAAAATGAATTAGCATGATTCCACCTCGTGTATGGGTAGAATAAAAGATGAAATGATTTAGAAATAATAGATTCATTCCCTAGCTGGTTTAGACTAGACTTTAAGGATAATGATAGCATTCCTAGGTCTAGGGAATGTGTGGTTTTGTGTGCGATACACTGAATGGAGTATTTAGTGGCACTGTCCCAAGGGTTTGAGCCGACCTGGTTGTGCCTCGAGGAACACGAGCTAGTAGGTGTCTTACACTTGGTGCTAGAGTGTGGAGTTCTAGTTGTGTTGCTTTATTGTGGTGTCTTCTGGGTGGGTTTGACACTCAGAGGATGTTTTGTTGGTGTTTTCTTGGGTTGTGGTCATGAGTGGAGCATGGTGCTTGTGAACCCAAACGCTTCCAAGGTGTTTTTGCTTGGGCCTGATAGGAGAGCTATCAAGGCCGTGTTTTGTTTGTGGTTTCTTGACCTTTGGTTTCTGTGCCGCTACTGGGTATAGTGTTTCTTGAGTTTTAAAGGATATTTAATGGTTTTGAAAATGTTTTCTAAAAGAAAGTTTTGGAAAGAGAAAAGTACAAATTTGAAAATGATTTTGGAAAGAGTTTTCCAGTGCTTTTTGGTTGCTTTGGGGGTCGAGATACCTAAGGTTGAGGTTCGTCGGGTCTTAATGGTATGACACTCCTTGACTGTCGTTTCAAGGCCTACAGTTGTGATCTATGGGTTGAGGTATTTCGTGGCATGACGGGAAGGTATGATAATCCTACTGTCGCTGTGAGCATTGAGGCTTGGGTGTTGTTAGGTGTGGAGGTATAAGACTCCTTCTTGAGCACCATGTGGAGGGCACCATAAGGAGGCGTATCCTGTGGTAGCCAGTGCGGGTGGGACGCGTGCCCTGTAGTTGGTAGCGTCCTGAGAGATAGGATTGCCTATCCAGGAGGGGTTGGCTTTGTGAGGGTTCTCTATGTGGGAGAATTACTAGACGGTGGTTAGCCCCTACATAGGGTGGCACACCGTGGCAGTGCAGACGCCGTGGTCGCTTGTGGCCAGTGTTGTTTACTTAGTGTCGGGCAGTTTGACACACTATTTGTGCTTCTGTTTGTGTGGAGTCCTAGTTTAGGAAATCAAACTTTGGGCCTAGAGGAGGTCGTGGCTTTTGCACCTATTGAGGGGTAGTGTTTTGGGAGCGGTGGCTCCGTCGTTTTGGAAACCATGTTGTGGCTTGGTGTTGCATTTGTGTCTAGAGGAGACCATGTTGTGCAGAGCAGAGTCTTTGTAGTTGTGCTTTTGTGTGGTTTTGGGCTTAGGATGGCTAGAGTAGCCTTCTCGGGCATGCATAAAAGGTTTTAAAAGTGCACGCATAGGGTTTTGAAAAGGAAAAGAAAAGAATGATTTTAAAGACATGGTTTTGTGGCTTTCCGGGTAGTGGTAGACTACTTCGTTTGGTATTGCAGTATCCGAGAGAGATGCCAGTGCTTGTGTGTTGGACGTCGGTAGATTGCCCTTTTGGTTTGGCGACATCCGAGTGTGATGCCTGTGCTTGGCAATCTTCGGCATAGGTTGCCGAGTTGTAGGTAGGGTGCGTGCTGGGTGACTGTTGAATGGTCACTCACGTGTGCTTTATTTTGTGTGTTTTGGCCGATGTAGGATAGAGCTACTGGTTGCTAGTGCATATAGGAGGAGTCATGCCACCACACATCAGGGATCCAGGTGAGTGTTAGTTTAATTTTATTTCTGTTGTTTAGTTGTTTTATTTTACTGTTGAGAGTACTTAGCCTTAGCTGCATTATTAGTGTAATTGTTGGTTAATAATAAAGATAAAATAAATAATTAAATGAAAATTTGTAGCTAGGTTTTGTGGTAGTGACTTGGGGATCGTTATAGGGGATCATTTTCCTTTTTCAAAAAAAAATCCCCTATATCTTAAGAAAAACTCAGCAGAGTAATTTGACCAACGCAGGCTATGCCAATCAGTCACGCCAGGGACATCCGCTGGCAACATGTGCCGACTGGTTTCGCTACCAGGTCATGCCACAAACTTGCACTGCTAAGATCCACTTACCAGTCATGCTTGATCCTTAAAACTATCAATTAACCAAAAAATTTGAGATCCTTGAAAATTGTCGTTTTTGGGAACTCCAGGTAGTTAGAAATATGTATATATGTTTTGATGATAACACATGATCTAATGAATTTTTTGTGTATATTTAAGGAAAGTGCTCCAAAACATGGAATAAGAAGTTGTATTATTTGATGATGTAACATTAGATGTAACAACTATGTATATATATTTGATGAAATTTGTTGTAAAGTTAGAAAAAAATATATATGTATAAAGCAATGTATAGAGAAATTGTAAGTTCGACATATCGAATAAAAACGACATACCGAATCAGGAAAAAATGACACAAGCAACGGTACTCCAAAATCAAATGTGAAAAATCAAATTAGAAGGCAAAACAACATACTAGAACAAAATGACATACCGAATCATGAAGAAACGACACAAGCGATGGTACTTCGAAAACAAATTATGGAAAAATCAAAGCAAAAAGCAAAACGACATATCGAATTAGGATAATTCAGCACACTGAGAATTTTTGACATACCAAATTGATAGTAAATTGCAGATTAAAGAGAAAAATGGCACTCCGAAGGACAAAATGGCATACCAAAGTACTAGCCATTTATGAACGTTATTATAGCCATTAGACACAAGTTTTCATGGTCCTATGGCTATAAATTGGACTCCTATGAGCCTTGGAAGGACACACACATCCTTTTACGTGTGATCCTTGACATTGTATGTGATTCTCAAGCCATATTCTTCCTACTTTCCCCACAAGCCTTGTTTTGTAAAGATTGATCAAAGGTGCTCTGTGCAAGTGAGAGATCTCATAAATTTGTAAAGCTACAAGGAAAGGGGGCTATAGCTTCTCCAGGTACGAGAACTGGAAGGAGCTAGATTTGGGTTAGTAGGATTACCAACACAAGTAAGTCTTTATTTTAAGAATAAGGAAAAAATCGCAAGAGGGTTCTTGAGGAGTGAACTAGGCTAGGGTTTTGGTTGAACCACTATAAATAGTTTGTGTCTTCATTTTGTCACCTCTCCATTCTTTGCATGTGATTAGTATAATTTTCAAATATCCATCATCGGCTTGTTATTTGCTTTGTTTGTAGAAAAATTCCAATCACATTATCTTGTTAAATTAAGGAGCAATTAAAATTGTATAAGTATTAATAAAATTTAAAGATTCTCTATTCACCCCCCTCTAGAGAAGCTACTCGATCCAACATGGGTGCTCTCAACTCACATCACTATAAAATCCACAAAATATATCATAGTAAATGGCACATAGAGAACTACATTTTGGGACAAAAACCAAGAAATACCATTCACCATAGCTCAAGTTGTAAAATCTGAAGTAAAGGATCCATTCAGTATAAACAATGGCTTTAAACTCTGATAATTTCCCGAAAAATGTTTGAAAAATTCCCTAAGATTATAGAATCACTACCAATCATCAAGAATAGGCTAATCAACATATTTTTCATTAGTTTAGGCATAATTAAATGAAAATAAAATGGGTAGGACGCATACAATAATGTCGCCAATGGTCTCTTCCCTTCTTCGGCGAGCTCCTTCTCCAGCGACCAACTTTTTCTTCTCCTTCCTTTGTTCCACTCCGCCTCAGATTTAGACTCTTCCCTCTCACTCTCTCTTTCTCTTCCTCTCCATTTCCTACTCTCTCCTTGCTATGGAATTTCGACCTCATTTTTATCCTCTTGTCGCTAGCAACCACCTAAAAAATCCAAGTTGGGTGGTGGCAAGGTGAGGTGAGACTGCACATAGGGTATGGTCCCTTGACCGGGGTGGTAGTGGCGTTGTGGTGATTCATTGTGGTCTTTCTGACAAAGTCAACTATTACTGTATTTCAAACCATGTGCTTGCTATTCACGCTGGTTATATTCACTTGCAATTCACACTAATAAAACTCGCTTGGGAGTTGCGTCGAGTAAGGTTGCCTGAAACAGTCTTCTACTATGCGCACCTGATCCATACAGGCCCATATATTACCAATTGGGATACAGCAATATAGAGATCGACTAAGGACTATTTGTATTATCGTGATACTATTTTGTTAATTTACAATAGTGATAGCAACTATTTGTATTATCGTGTTACCATTTCTTTGGTATACAATAATATAGTGACACCATTGTAATATTTTTTGTTTTATTATTACTATTATAAATGTAATACAGTTATATAGTCTAATGGTGTGTTGTTGTGTATAGAATTCCATTGATAATATTTTAGATGTTGCTAAACATGAACTTACTATTGTTGATGATAGTGTTACAAATTTACCAGTAATAAATTTGGAGTACACACCATTTGTAGTGTAGATTTTCCTCACCCTGGAAGCATGTCACAGTTTTTATTGCTTACATGCTAGTAGAGTTAGGTTTGATGTTAAGAAAAGTTCTAAAAAACTGTATGTTAATAAGGAGAGTGGTTTTGTTAAAGTTGGCTTGAAGCTTTATATATGTAATAAAGAAGGTTTTTGGTTAGAGAAGTTAGAATCCAGCCATGAAAAACAAGATTCACTTGACTTGTCATGAAGGGATTCAGATGATGATGGATGTCCTTCACTGCTATAGAAATGTTGAAGTGGTTCATTTAGATGTGGTTGCAAGGCATATATCACAATTAAACATGATTTCAAGACTAACACATGGATGGTAATTCAATTCAATGAAGAGCATAACCATGAAGTATCATCTCCAAGAAAGCAATATTACTTAATGGTTAATAGGTCAATTCCACTTACAATAAGGAAATTTATCGAAGTTATGGAATTTATTGGTTTTACACCATCACAGACAGCTAAACTTGTTACAAGGCAATGTGGAGGACTTGATAAATTAGATTGTATGATGCATGATATCAATAGCCTTAGATGTGATAAAAGTGAAGATATCAAAGAATATGACGTTGATTTACTTTTAGAATATTTTTAAAGGAGGAAGCATAAAGATGACAAAATTTTCTACTCTTACAAGGTAAATGATGAGAAGAGATTAATACATTGTATTTGGACACATTCAACATCAATACAAGATTACGAGTTATTTGGAGATATTGTAACATTTGATACTACATTCAAAATAAATACGTATCTAATAATATTTGTTGCTTTTTGTGGGGTTAATCATCATCGTTAGACAGTTTTCTTTGCATCTGCTTTGTTGATTAATAAATTGAAAGAGTCTTTCATATAGTTATTCTAGGAATTCAAAAAATGAATGGGTATGTGTAAGCTAGTATATTGTTGATTTACAAAAACTGTAATACAATTTATGATAAACACATAATTCATGCATATGTTATTCCCATTCATGTTTATAAATAATGCTTCTTGAGGGTGTTTTATGCAATTTCTGTAGGAACCAGGTAGTTAGGTAAAGGAATGAAGATAAATGAAGAAAAGAGCAAATTTGGGCTCAAATCCCTGGAGACAGACTTAAAAGACAAATCCCAAAAATAAAATTCTCAATAGATATGAGATAAAATGTCAAAGAATTTGAGATTTCGAAGCAGCAAGATTGGAGAGATTTGGAGGCATTCGGATTTGATATTTGTGAATGTGTCTTGAATCTTATATATGTTTGTAAGGGCATTTTTGTCATGGATGATTTGCCACTATATAAGGCCATCCAAATGCTCTAATTAGGGTTGGCGTTTTTGTAAGACAAAAAGGAGAGAATTCGTGTGGAGGCTCAACAAGCCCTAGGTACGGCCATCCCTTCTTCCTCCTTCCTCCTCTCTTGTACTCCACCTTTTGAAGTTAGTAAACAAACAAGGAGAGACACCCGTGGACGTACCCATCTTTGGGGAACCACGTAAAAGCATTGTTTGTGTGTGGATTGCTATTTTGGATGTGCATAGAAACCCTAGGTGGACGGCTAGGGTGTTGCTGATTTTTACAGCAAGTTCTTCTCTTTTCTTCCCTTCTACTCGTGCCAAACCTATTTGAATCCGCTGTGTTTGGGCTCCTTTGGGCATAACAAGTGGTATCAGAGCTTGTTGAAGGTGCTTTGGCCGTGTATTTGCTCGTGGGAAGAGTTGGAACAAGGAGAAGCCGTCGGTCACCATTCAGCCGTGCACCCCATCTTTGGTCGTGTATTGCTGGTATTCCACTTGCTGGAATACGG
>JAMKQA010122701.1:0-12421 GCA_024699735.1 Posidonia australis | reverse complement strand
CCTTGGGCGTACAGCAAAAGGCTGAAAAGTCGACATTTCATAAGCATAAGAGAAACCATAGAAGATCGATTATTCGGGCGTACGAGGGTGCCTAACACCTTCCTCGTACGTAATAGGGATCCTTACCCAGATTTCTGGTTTTCGAAGACCTTCCTTATTGTTTTGCATGCTTTTTCATGTTTTATTTGGTTTTCCTCGTCTTCCATAATAGACTAGGTGGCGACTCCAGCATTTGCATTTGTTTTATTTTTCTACCGTAGCTTTGCCGATTTTCACATTATCTTGCGATCCTCGCCGGCATGGTTACACATACATTGTCCTTATTCTATTTCCATTTAGAGTGCATTTACTCAGGGATCTCTTTATCCTACTGTGTTTTCCATTGATGATCTGTTAACATATTCTCTTCCTCTCAAACTTGCCCTACCTACTAAAGGATACTATACTCTGTTTCAAATCATTCTGTGAGCTATTTGGAAGGAAAGAAATAACCGCATTTTTAGAAGGGTTTGTAAAGGTTCTAATATGTGTATAAATGAAATTATTTCTCTTATTCATGGCTGGATAGATGCTATGGCTTCAGGTTTTGATAAGGATGTCGCCCTCTGCACTATCACTTCCTTCCAGCAAGCTCGCGAAGCCAAGCTTACTACCACTGGCTTATCCACCTGTAGGGATGTAGATTCATTTCAACCCTGCTCTGCTCCAGTGGATGATCATCCAATCAATGATTAACTCCCTATTAGTCGCTTCTTTTTGGGAAATTGTTTTGGGTCATTACTACTTTATCTGATGGCCTGTGTTGGCCGATATAATTTTTTGATTTGACAGTTCAATTTTGGAGGACTGTATTAAACAATCAATATTGTACTATTTTGTTTCCCCTGGGTTTGTTTGCCCGAGGGACTTATATATCATAGGTTACCGTTAAAAAAATAAAAATAAAATAAAGACTTGTTAACGTAACATACAAACTAGATGGGGCTCTAGTAATAAACAAACTTGTTAATGTAAACATTACAACAACATCAACTAAATATAAGCGCATAAACATAAAAACAAATTGTTGGACTTTTAGATTGACAACAAAATTTGGTACGAATTTATTAAGATTAACAGAAACATATTTTACATAAAACGTTTTCTAAATAAAAAAAAATATGTAAATGTAACATTAAAAGTAAAAAAAAGTTATGCCACGATATATGTAATTAAAAACAATAACATACGATAATGTGCTATGCATAAACCTTATCTACAAATCAAAAATTATATCTTCTAACATTTTATTAAACATCATATGAAGGCAAAAAATTGCTGATGTAACAACACATAAAAATTGAAAAAAAAACAATCCAATGAAAGGTTGTATTTTCAAAAAGGAAAAAGTGATTATTGTAAACTGTAAAATTAATACATTAATGCAATGTATTGTTAAAACATGTTACAAAGAAATTACAAGATTACTAATTAATTATATTAATTTATGTTCTGAAAGTATTACAGTAATATTAAAAACATAAAGCTCGTCAAATTATTCAGATTAGAGAAATTAACAAAAAAAAATACATCTTAAGAACATAAAGTTATTTACAAAAGAGAGTAATGGCATCTATATCTGTAAGTCTCATTGAATAATATAATGTTCGACAAAAAAAAAAAAAATTAACAAAGATATTAACCTGCTATCTTTATTGCTCAACCTCCTCAACATTTGCTTCCACAAATCATCATTTAACATGTAATATCATAACAAGCAAAATTTGGATATCAAGTCAGACTAGTAATATATAGAGTGACAATATGTGTGGAATGCCAACAGACATAACATATTATTTACACAACAGGGTAGAAGTCCAAAAGTCTACTTCTAAAAAACTCCTAAGTCTACCTTTATTGGGAACATAAGAATGGCCAACCATCAACCATTAAATCAAATATACGAGACAATGAGCATAACTACGCTAATTCCATAAAAAAGGAAATCTAAAAAATGATTACAATTGTTGTGCCATCAATACAACTACCAACACATGTAAAAACAATTCTTGAAAATAGAAATAAATCTCAGCCATTAAAAAGAAAATGGACAGTAGTAGATGATGAACCTTACATTCTAAAAGTGAGGTTGGGCCTCATCTAATAAATTGCCTATATATATATACATATATATTTATATTAATCTTAGGGGGGTAGTTAAATTGGTACGATAATGATTAAAATAATCATTAGAATGGTTTTAGAAATTGGCTAAAACGAATTAGCAAAATTTCACTTAGGATATAGTGGTTATAAAAGGCGATATAACCTAGAAGTAATAAGAGTCTTCCCCAATGGGTTAAAATGGACAATAGGAATCATGTTGTTGTCCCTAGGTCTAGAGTTTAGTTGGTCTTGTGTGGGGTGAACTAAAAGAGTCATTCAGTGACATTACCTTGTGGTGTTTGGCACTGATCTGGTTGTATTCTTGAAGGACACGAGTCAGTAGTCATCTTACATCTTAGTACCAGAGTATTGGTTTCTAGTTGAGATTTGTCTTAATGTTCAGTCTTGTAAGTCAAGCGAGACTTTGAGATTGTTACTATAGTTTTAATGTGGTTGTTTGGGCTTCACAGGAGAACTGTCAAGGCTTTGTTTTTGAGTTATGACTCCTAGTTTCTAGTTTTCATGTAGCTTTGGGCACGGTGTTTTGTAGTATTTCTGCAAAGATATTTAACTAGTTTTCAAAATGGATTTGAAAAATATATTAGAAACAAAAGAAATGTGTTTACTTGCAAAGGTTTAAATGATTTGTCGAGCAAACCATTGAGTGACTTGGGAAAATGGTTTTTCCAAAGATTTAAAAGCAAATCCTCGGGTTGGTGTTTTTCATGGTGTTTCGAGATAATTCTGGAAATGGATGGAAATGATTTCCAAAGGAACTTAGAAAAGACTTACATAATTTTGCAAAGGTATTGAAAGATTTTTTAGAGTTTTCTGTTTGCTGAGACTAAGAGATCGATGGGGCGTATTGCTAGGATTAGGGGGTGTAACGACATCCTTGAGTGGTAGAGCATGTTGCCTAGGGTGAGATCAGAAACTAAGAGGTTGAGGTAAGTATTTGTCGGATCCTAGAGGTATGATATTCCTGAATTGTTGCTCACAAGACCAAGGTTCAGGTCTGTAAGTTGAGGGCTGGCTAGACTTGGAGGTATGATACATTGCTTGTGTTGGGTGTTGAAGACCCAAGGTACTGACTGTACACATAGATACCGTGGCAGCGAGCCCAAGGGGTATGAGACTTCTGTATAGCTAGACGTGACACCCTAGTTAGTACAAGTACTGAGACTGTCTGGTGCTGGCGGAGCCTAAGGGTGGGATCCTGTGGTTGTTCAGGCACAAAGATTGAAACTGTGATTGGAGGACATCGAGAGAGGTGTATCCTATGTAGGTCCTTTGAGAGAACAACTTTCCCAAGGAGAGTTAGCATAGTGAGGGTTCTACAAAGAGGCGAGATACCGTAACAAGCAGACTCCTCCATAGGATGATTTGTTTGTGGCAATGCAGACACTGTTGGTTGCGCTTTAGTGGATTGCTTGTGGCTAAGTGTCGGTTGCTTAACGTCAGGCAGCAAAACATATAGAGAGGCCAGGAGCAAGGATGGGCAGGCTGTGGCTGTTCATGGCAGTGTAATGGTTTCGGGGACTCTGTCTCCAATAGTTGCTTGTGACCAATGTTTGTTGAGACTTTGTGATTTTCGCTTGTGAGTGGCGTTATTTTGGTTGTGTCTGTAAGAGGTGTCAAGTTGTTTACGCACGTGAGAGGTGTTGAGTTGTTTGCACTCGTGAGTGGAGTTGAGTTGTTTTGAGCCTGCAAGAGACGTTGTTTTGTGTGTGTTTGTAGGTGACATTGTGGTTTCTAAAATATGAGTTGTGTCAATTTTTGAGATATGATTTGTTTGTTCTGACTAAGCAGAAGCTCGATGCTAGTATGGTAGTCTCTTGTAATTGTGAACTTGATTTGGAAGAAGTCGTCATTTCAAGTATGCATAAAGTTTTGAAAATCATGCATATGATTTGAAAGAAAAGAAAGAAAATGCTTTTGAAAAACATGAGTGTGATTTTGAAAAGAAAAAAAAAGAAAAATTTTTAAAGGCATGATTTCAAAAGATTTGTTGTTTGTGAGGCAAAAGAGTATTACTCCATTGTAGTGTTATGACATCCAAGAAAGATGCTAGAGTAGTGTGTGTTTTAGTGGAGTGTGCTAGGTGACCTTTCAGTAGTCACTCATGTGTATTTGTTTGATGTCTTTCTCAGGTGTAACGTAGGAGTAGAAGCTTGTTAGGTCAAATACACATTTTTTATGTACGTTAGTACTGAAAAAAGATCAACTAATGAATTGATCAAGTCAGAGTTTCTCTCGACTTACGTGGACGCTTCCCAGGTGTTTGTGAAAGATATTTTTAACCTAGTTTTTTGGTCTTGACGATCTTTAATTGAAAATATCTTGTATTTAAAAGTGAAATTTAAATTTTGTATTCGAATTTAACTCTGACGTAAGAACGTTCTTGTAAAAAAAACCTATTATTCAACTCTCTAGGAGGATTTTCCATTTTTAGACTTGGACTATTTCTTTTTTGTTTTGGAAGATCTTTAAGTTCCTCTAGTATAATCTCAGTTTTTATTAATACAAGTTTATTTTTATCTCTATTATGTCTTACACTTCTCCTTTTTTATTTCTTATTTCCAAGTTTTTCGTTATCATGTTAGGCTAAATCACTCTTTACATATAGAATTCTTGAAGTTAGATCTAGAATATGAATATATTATTACAATATTCAATCTCATCTCATGTCTCTTTCTTATTATCTACTTTTACAATTATATTTCAATAAATTATTGTTAATCATATATTCACATGCACTATACCTAATAATTGTTACATAGTCTTGAACATAGTCAATACTTTTACGTGAATAAATGAAATACTTACGAGAATTACTTGGACAGGTCTTGGAGTTGTTTGAGGTACAGTCAAATCTATAATTGTCGTCGGTCTCTGATGGTTGAAACAAATCCATGCATAGGAAATGGTCATTCTCCCGTATGAATGGCTAAACCTTTTAGCTAGGACATCGCACACCGGGCACAAGTTTTAGTTTTTCAGCTTTACATGATTTTTAGGGGAAGTTGCCAACCATGCATCCTGCTAGTTGGATTAGAAAGAGCGCATCAAAAACTACAAGGAAGTAAAGCCAGATAGACTGAATTGATCAAATTAATAAAATTCTCAAGCTTATTGGAACTACGAACATCCCGTCGGGTCAAGGTTAATCTGCCATTAACCTCGTGGATTTGTCACCAAAAGGCATGGGAAGAATTAGAAAGAGAAAGTTAGCAACTCGTGCCATTCACCGACTGCAGTGGCAGCTCTTCGAGCAGAGCTCTGATGGCTTGCCTTCTCCTCACCACCTTCCCATACACGCCTCTCCCAAGCTTTATCACCTTCTCCACCACCTCCTCTCCACCATTTCCATCCTTTTTCATCCTATCCATCACGACCTTCAGCACCCTCTCATCCCCACCAACCACACCCACCACACTCTCCGCCGCCGCCACCTCCGCCGGAATCCTCCTCCCCCACCTCCTCCTCAACCTCTCCGACCCATAAACCCACGCATACTCCTTCCAGTACGACGCCCTCAAGTACCCCTTCTCCTTCCCCTTCAATACCCACCTCTTCCCCTTCTTCCCCATCCACTCCTCCACCTCAATCGCCGACTCCACCCCTCTCACTTCAGCCCACACCTTCTCTTCGAACTCGCACCTCTCGCAGCGACAATGGAACCCCCACCCTTTTGCCTTCTCTCTTCGCTCCTGCAACGGCTGGAGCACGTCGAAGTAGGCAAAGGTGAGTTCCTCCCCGGCCTTCACATCACGGGAGGCGTGGACGACGACTCGGTCGCCGATGTGGAGGCGGCGAGCGTTGGGATGGCACGAGTGGTTCAGGAAGGACGGTAGAATCCATAGCCCCACGGTACAGTAGTCGCTGGTGTTCCTCCCCAGTACCCTGGCGGAGATGGAATCTCCAGTGAGGCAATTCAGATCCAAAATCTTCAAGATCCTGTTCGTATCTGGTCTCTCGAGGGTCGACTTGCTGTTGTCAGCCCACTTCTGTTCCTCTGGTTTGAACATACCCATGTCAGGAATCTTCTTAACTCCTGCAATTTCGTCTTTCTCATCATCTTCTTCTTCTTCGCCTGTGGACAAAGAGTAGATTAGCTGAAGTGCTCTTTGAGATTTAGTTGCCGCCATTAGAATTCTGTCGACGAAGTCTTTCCACATTACAAGACGCCCTTCGTCTCCCGACCCATTTCCGGAATCCTTTGGCAGAATTCCTCTACCGATCACGATGGCTTTGGTGATGAACAAAAGCGTGCCGGCTCCCACGTTCTTGGTTGCAAACAGACCCCTACCACCACCATTCTTGGACTTCCTGATCTCCACCGGGCCGACGTATTCAGCAATATCCGGTGGGTCTCCTCCGAACCCGGCCAAAACCCAATCGGAGATATCGAGAGACCCATTCCTCGACTGCGCCTCCAGCCTCCGGCACCTATCGAGGAGTCCGGAATCAAGCGCTTTCTTGAAACAAACAGAGGCTGAGGAGTAACAGTCGAGATCGAGCAATATCTTGCCTTTGCACAAGAGGGTCTTGCGGTGGCTGGAATCTATTGCCAGAACTTGGTCGCAGTCGTCCAGAGCTTTCTGGAGGTGTCCAAGACGGTGGAAGGCCTCTGCTCTGTTGGAGAGGGCCAAGCAGAGGCATTTCTGTAGCTTGGCGCTGATGGAATGGGAGGAACAGGAGAGGTGAGAGATGAATCGGGAGTAGAGGGAGATATACTCGTCCCAGTTCTCGGCGAGGAGGAGTTGGGTCGCGTTGGAGCGTAGCTGCTGGAACTTCTCCTCGCTGATCACGTCGTCCTGCTCCTCCGCCTCGAATGCCATTTCTTCTCTCATCTGGATTCGGCTCTGCTTTTTGCCAGGCGGGTTTGAAATGGGATGAGCAGGTGGGGTTGGTTAACTTGTTGCTTAGCGCTCGCAACGGTCGGATTTGGAGGTTTTTTGGAAGAGTTGTAACGGTTATGATCAAGTGGTTTAATAGATTCCCTTACTTGAAAATGTTTGATTAACAAAATAGATTCCGTTTTAATTTGATGGAATATAAGGTAATTAATTAATGATTTACACTGGATTTTTGGAACGTATGTATTAGTGTTTCCTCTCGAAACTTGCATGTTTCTTCATTCGACGAATCTTTAAGTGATTAATAAAGAGTCTGACGTTATCGAATAGATTATTTGGGTTCTAAGCCTTTGAAGTAGACTATAAATATTAAATGTTGATAATGAAATAGAATTGAAGATTGCTACGATGAAGCGTAAATATTATTATCGAATGAAGCATCATACTGTTTACCAGCATAATCGACACTTCAAGTAGTATTTCCATCGAAGGTCGCTAAGATGATTACTTGAAGATTACAGTAACAAAAGTTTAACTCCAAGGCTACATTAGTATCGCTAATACTACTACTAAGGTAAACTACAACAAGCTACGTTTAAGTGTTAAAGAAAGTAAAGCTTACAAAATGATTTTTTCCCTGACCCTTTTCTTTGTAGTTGATTAAACTCCTTTTATAGTTTGATAGGTTAAACCATCGTGGAATCGTGGAAACGTGACCATAATCTCCATTTTAGTCAGGTTTCCATTGTGGTCCCCCGTTCTCATGCCCATGACAAAATGTTGATGGTAACCACTATTTTCGATCTACGATCTTGAGATTAACAATGATCATACTTTTATTTTTCACATTTCGCCGATTTCTCATTTTTAAGTTCAATAAAAAGTTCATTCTGTCAATGAACTTCAACATGTTTTATTTAGTATAAATAATTGCCCCTTGCAGTTTTGTAGCTAGGGTTCTTGAAAAACTATAAAATGCTGATTTGCTAGTTGACAATTCTTTTCCTTTTTTTCCAATGCGGTAGTTCTTCTTTCAAGACTATCTATCACATTCTATGATTTCCTCGAAATATGTGATATGACGTTTCAAACGTTTAACACTCCCATAGACGTGCTTTTTCCCTTCCATAGGTGCTCTCTACCTAAGATTTTTACAATCATAAGTAGGAAGCCTGTTGCTGTTAAACCTTCTTTTTCTCAGCCTGGGAGCATCATCTAGAATTCCTGGAGGACGTCACTCCCCAGGTACTCTCTACCTAAGATTTTGGTGGCCCTTGCCTAGGTTCTAGGGTTATTTCTATTGTTTTCCATTTTTGTTTGTCCTGGACTTTGATTTTCCTGATGTTTTATCCCTGATATGTCATGTTCTTGTTTGCATGATTTCAGCATGTAATAACATCCTTTGCATTAGTTTTGCATCTAGTGAACTTTGGTTTGCCGCTTGGGTTTGGTGAACTAGTGACTTTTCAGAACTCTTTGTGTGGAGTTCTTTTGTATCAGTCCATGATCCCGACCCAAGTGGCGTAGTTGAGATTCATTAACCTTCATCAGAGTAGGGTTGTGTGGTCTTGTGTGAAGCTTATTGTCCTTAAGCACAAGACCCATATCATGATTTCTTGAGTTTCCTCTTTCCTTTATGACCTTGTGGAAGAGGGGGAAACTCACTCACATGTGATTAGGTGTTTTTGATGTCTATGATGCGTTTTCAGATGATTTTATGCATGTTTCCAAGATTTTATGTAACTTCACTCGCACACGTTTCTAGCACACATCAGTAGCGCACATAGTTGGCGCACCACATATGCGCACCAGACAGGCGCACCTGCCTGTTTTTCACAGCACACAGTAACTTTTTGGCATGGTATTTAGCATGATTCCAGGTTTGCTTTGGGTGTCCTCCTGCATATATCAGGATGACTCCAGTCTGTTTTCATCCATTTTCATGCATGGTAGCTTAGGTTTTGCATATAGCAAAGTGAGGACGTTAGCCACCCGATATTGCTGAATTCGTGGTTATATTCGTGCAATATCTTTGCACCGGTGTTTGATCCACCACTTGGGTGACCTTTCTGAGCATTAGGACACACCCTACAGTCCCTCTACCCATGTTTAGCATAAGGCACCACTTGCATGTAGCATTGCATGGCATATTGCCCTTGGGCATACAGAAACAGGTTGAAAAGCCAACATTTCATATAAGTAAACGAAAAAACCTATGAAAGACCATTTTTTCGGGCGCACAAGTGTGCCTAATACCTTCTTCGTGCGTAACAGGGATCCTTGCCCATTTTCTGGTTTGTGTTGACTTTTTCCATTGGTTTTTATGACATGGTTTTAAATGTATTGAAATGGTTTTCCTCGTCTCCCGTTTTCAAGTAGACTAGGTGGCGACTCCTGTATTTTTATTATTTGCTTTTTACTGTTTTGCCGTAACTTTACCGACCCTCGCGCATTTAGCCTTTTGCGCCACGCCCGAGGCTGTCGCCGGCATGGTTACAGGTATGTCTTCTTTAGTAATGAAGATTTGGTTACAGCCTCAATGTCCATCTATAAATGATAATATCTTATGGTTTGCTACTAAATCTATTAGTAGTTTGGTAACTAGCATGGGATATTTGGCTTTAGGAGTTGCATTGTTTAAGTTTTAGAAATCAATACAAATTCTAAGTTTACCATTCCTTTTGATTATCGGTACTATATTAGATAACCACTGTACATACCTGGCTACTCTTACGAAGATGGTTGCCAACATTGCTTGATCTCCTCCTTTATTAACCTTAACAACTCTTCATTGATCCATTGGAGTCGTTGCTGGTAGGGGTGAAATTAACCCTTCTTAATCAGCAACCGATGCTCAACCAAACCTTTAAGTAGGCCTATCAACTCCTCATACGTCCATGCAAAACAATATTTAAACTCTCGCAATAATTCAATCATAATTTCTTGTTCTTCAATGGTTAATTTTCCACTGATGTACACTAGTTGTAGTTCGACATCTATTTCAAGGTTTACCTCTATTAGAGGGTCTTGCACTTCTGTCAGAGCATCATCCAATTCTAGACATGCCTCCTGTGCAACCAATTTTGTGGTGTCAACAAGGTAAATTCTTTTGCTATGTATCATTGCTCTACCATTCTCTTAATCCTTAGCTAGTGCTCGCAACATCTTGTTTACCGAGGCTAAACAGGCCTTCGCTTTTTCTTCGTTGTACATCATTCTTCATCATGTAAATATCACATTTTGACACTCTTTTATTTTTATTAAGTCTCATTACATCATAGCATGTTCTATTCATCTTGAGAAGCCTTTTTGTTCAACCTAAGTACTCTTTAAAGGCTCATTTACTAATCCAGGTCATTGAACACTTAGAATTCAGTGTTCAACGTTGAACACTAAGAATTCATCATTCAATGTTGAACGTTGAAATTCCTACATTCAACGTTAAATGTTTAAAATTCTACATTTTACAACTCTTGGTCATTTCCTTCCATTCTAATCAAAACTTTTTTTTTTGAAGTTAACGTAAATTTTTGATATTTTCAAACAAGTCTTCATGCCTTATTTAGAGGTCATTATTGACCTATTTAATGAGTCATTTGACTACATTTGACCTAACATATAAGTTTGGAAAGTTTCTGGTCTACTTGTGTAAGACGTTAAGATCACTGCGTCTTACATTAAACCCTGTGTTTCTTGCATCTTACACTCAGCCTTAGCACATCAGTTACTTTCTTTCTTTAGAAAATTTCGAATTTAAAATATTTCCTTTTTTGAAAGATTCCTCTAATTGTGCGTGACTTTAATATGACTTTGATCTAGCATTATTGTCCTTTTAATGGAGGAATATTCCCTCATTATTGTCCTTTTATTGGACGTCTGAGTGTGTTGAACGTTGCATTTCCTGTATTCAATATTGAACGTGGGAATCTCTGTGTTCAATACTTTAGAAATGGAAACTCTTTGTTGTAGTTGTCCAATCTGACCAATTTTGAATCTTGTTACCTATTTTAATCCTCCTATGCCTCTATAAATATGAGGGCATCCCTAGCCTTTTGGGGAGACAAAAAGGAGAAAGTGAGGGAGCCCAGAATTTGATAGAGAAGAAAGTGAGAGGGGGACCAAGAATTTGACGAAAAATTAAAAAGGAAAGGGAGAGTTTTGGAAAGCTTAAGTCCTCTACAGGTTTCGATCATGTCACGTCGGTATTTTGCATTTCATGCATATGAAGGGAGGTTTTCTTTTAGTATTTTTGCATATCGCATTTCATTTTTATCCTTATTGTAGCTAGACATATACATTTAGTTGCAACATTGAGTAAGTATTTTCTCTTTTATTTCATATTAATTTTTAATTTACTTTGAACTTTTTTACTACATTGTATTAATCTATGTATTTTTGGCTTTGTTTTGCAAGAAAAGAAGAGGAACAAGAAGCTTACCGATACAAGTACCCTTGGGCAACACTAGCGTTGTCATAAGGTAGCTGGACTCACATCAACAAAATATCTCCTCAAACATCTCGAGGGTCAGCGAAAGCGAACTGAGAGTGCAGATCACATAGATTCCATCATCTGTAGAGTGGAGAAGTTAGATACAAGCAAAGAGACACAAGTGAGGCCACGAAAATCAACGAACGCATGAATGCAAATGCCTTCCGTAAAAATCTCATATCCACACATCACAATCATAGTCAGTTAACGGTCATAGATCATACATCCTCTTCCATACTTCCATTAGTGTGGAATATCCTAATGGTGATACATATTGATCTTCTTTGTATCATTTCGCTTCTTGCAAGTGTGCCATTTGCACAATGAATGGCTCCTCATCAACTTCGATGTACTTAATCCCATTCTTGATCCACATGGCTATCATCTAGTGTAAAGATGATGATACACATTTGTTGTGGTGAAGCCATTCTCACCCCAAAATGGCAATGACGCAACTACTTGTTTCAATGATGTAGAATGCTATTATGGATGTTGCAGTGCTATGGTCACCTCTAATAGGATAATGCGTGAGTCTTTGAACTATCCCTTGTGGAGGAGGTCATGACAGTCTGAGCCTTCACTAGGTCAGTCAATGTCTTACCGAGCTTCTCTAGTGTTGAGAATGACAATAAGTTGCAAGCTACACCATTATCAATTAAACCTTGTTTGAACTTTATGCCATTCAGGCAAGCCTTCATATACAGTGGCTTCACATGAGTCGACTGCTTTTCTATAGGTATGTAAAAAATTTCTAGGTCGTCTATCAAAGGGCTCTCCATCCTGCAAAATACTTTCTTAGGCAAGTCTATGGAGACTGTATCGATTCTTGCAATCAAAGTCATGGTTGTATCTAGACATGGAAAACGGACCGGGTCGGCCCAGGCCCGCCCGGCCCGAGCCCGGCAAAAAGCCCCCCGGGCCGAGCCGC
>JAMKQA010122699.1:0-14084 GCA_024699735.1 Posidonia australis | reverse complement strand
GTAGATTTTGTTTAATTTGATTTTTAATTAGGGTTTTTCTTGATTAATTAGAGTTTTAAGTGGATTTTGTTTAATTTTGGTTTTAATTAGTGTTTTTCTTCTTAGATTAAGTTTAAGTGAGTTCGTGTGGTCCTAATGGACTTGTGTGGGCCTAGATGGGTCTGTCTGGGCCTAACGGGCTTACGTGGGCTTGTGTGGGCCTAAGTGGGTCTATGTGGGCGTAACGGGCTTATGTGGGCCTAAGTGGGCTTAGGGTTCTACGGAGTTAGGGTTTAGGAGTGAGGTTGCAACCAGAGCGTCTTCCAGAGGAGCCTGCCGCCGAGTAACTGTAAAATCGGGGTGTTTACACACGCGTTATATACGTGGGGGAGGAGGTTACCGCGCATCTGCCCACCAACCTCCAGCACGCACGCACCAACCAGTCTCCGGTCACCCTCCAGCCTCGCCGCACACAGCCCAACAGCCAACTCTAAGGCACAAGCCAACGACTCCCCACACCAAACACTCAACCACCAGCTAGCCCACAACGCGGGCCCCACGTGGACCCACACTCGGGCCCACAAGCACAGTGCCACAATGCACAGTGCCTACCACGTACAGGAAGACACCACAGAAGTCAGCCCACGAGGCCTAAGTCCAAAATCACAAATCCACACAACAGGCCTCAGAACAGTAACACCCGTCCAGGAATAAATTCATTAAAATGTAAATAATTACAATATGAATTTTACGGGTGTTACACAGGCTTTATTGAAAATGGCATGAAATGATATGCATGTCAATAAATGTGCATGTAAATGCATCTAAATGTATGAAAAATGCTTAGGAATTATTTACACAGGAAAATATGCATGATTTAGTGCAAAAATGACATGCATGTGCATGAATGGATGTTATGGGGGCAATTATGTAATTTCACATGGCTAAATGTGATAAAGGTGTGCATATGCGTGATGCATGGTCTAAATGTGTGCATCATGTATGCAAAATGTCAGGAAAAATATTATTCACAAGAAAATAAGATGGAAACAAGATTTTAAATATAAGAAAATGATGTAAACATGGAAAATCACATGCACGAGGCTAAAGTGCAAAATTTACAAAGAAGCAGCAAATCCACTTGGAAAACTTCACAGAAGTCAGAGAACATAAAATTATCATAGGAATTAAGGTGAAAATATATTTTGATGAGAAATGGATGTTGAAAAATCACATATTGCAATTTTAAAAATATTTATGGACTAAAGTGCAAAATCAACAAAAAGATGGCAATCATGATTGAAAACTGTTCAAAAACTTTCATGCTATAGCTCAAATCATGAATTAACAGAAAAATGTGGCATTAATGTGTGAAATGTGTGAAATTTACATTCTAGTAATTTCATGAAAGATTAGGATTAGATGTGCAAAATTTACATGTGTATGCAAATGTGATCAAAATACAGAATCAGAAGTCATTTTAGATTAAAAACATGATTTTGTCTTAAATACTTTATTCATGCGACAATTTAGAAGACTACATTATCAATAAATGTGCAGAGTGTAAACATATGGACTAAATTGCAATTAAAAACCCAAATTAATGATTTAAGTGCTAGTTAAGGGGTCTGGATGCAATCTATCTATGCTCAGAAACTATATTAGATGAAGTCCAGGTTTTCATGCAAAATATCAGGATCAAAATGCAATGAAAAACAAGTTTTTATACAATTCAGTGTAATTGTGAATTACTTTAAGGTTCTGGATATAAATTTCACAAAGGAATTCTTGTTTGTTAAAAATTCTGGAGGCAAAATGAAAATGTCCAAGACTTAATTGCAAGGAAAACATGATTTCTAGGGTTTAATTGTGATGAAACAAACATTTACTGAACTGGTCATGAAAAACCAAAACATTCAAGGGACAACATGCAATTGTTACAGGAAAACAAAAGAAACAAAACTTTATTTACGAATACAGGGGTTCAAGTACAAAATGTCAGGACCTAGATGTAATGACCTAAGGACCTAAGTGGAACGATCAAAAAAGCTTGAGGACTTAAACTAATCCGATGCCATTTGAAGATCATCGGTGGAAGGCATGGGGGAGGACCGGAAAAGCTGGAGGGAGGCGCGACGAGGTTCCTTGGGGTGTTGAGCAGGGTCAAGGCTGCCTAAGTTGTTCCCCCCGTCTTGAGCTCTGGTGGGATGATCTGTTGGCTTCAGGGAAAGGCGATGGTGAGGTCGCTGTGGCGGTCCAGTGGCGGAGAGGCATGAGCAAGGACCGAGAAAGCATCGGAGGACCACGGGGAACCGCCTAGGGGTTGTGGATGAAATTGAGGCTAGTTGAGGAGCTCCACCCGTCTCAAGCACCAGCGATGGGTGCAGGTGAGCTCGGGGTGGCGTTGCAGAGGCGGAAGCGATCGGGCGGAGACTGGAGAGTCTTCGGCATGCCATAGGGAGGCTTCCAGAGGTGGAGGTTCAAACCGGGGACGGCTGAAGGGCTTCACCTACTCGATGGGTTCCACAGCGGAGGGAGGAGGCTGTAGTGCAACGATGGTGTACCCCTAGCCACGATAGGCCAGGGAATTCCCTCTTGAGTGATGGAGGCTCGGGAAGGAGGAGGAGGGAGATGGGGGAGAGGCGCAAGGGGTCTCACCCGTCCGAGAGGCCACGGGCCTCGTCGGTGGTGGTGAACCCACCACCGGAGAAGAAGAAGAAGACGCAACAGGGGATGACGACATGGACAAAACTCAATCCTGAACCCGTAAGTGAGCTCGATAGAATTAACGAGACATCAGGAAGATTATTCGAGCCTAAATGAGAGACGATTACCTTGGTGAAGGTTGGGCTATCCCTCCCAACATTGTTGTCGGTAGCGACGTTCTCTAGATGTGGTTGCACTGGTGACAGAGGTGCGGTGGTTCTGGGGTTGCTGGAAAATGGAGGCTATGAATCAGGATTTTTGGGAGTAAATTCCTTTGGTTTTTCTAGGAATTCCCCCCTTCAGTTGGTTGTGACGTCTTTTATAGGGAGGTGGCATCGTCCAATACCATCGATTATATTCTCCAACGGACGAGGAGCGTTGGATGCACACATGGGCTGAAGGGACTGTTAGGGCTCGATGGGAGATCGTGCGTGGATTGATGCTGATGGAGGAATCAACGTCGACAATCTTGGTGGCTGCCATCGGGCGTGGAGGAGAAGATGGTGGACTGAATTATTTTTGCCCATTCCCTAAGTTTTTTATTGAGGTTGATGAAATGGGTGTGTGGGCTTTGAATGAGCTGTAGAATGGGCCTTAAGGTTTTAAGGGGTTTAAATGGGTTTAGGTTTAATTTTAGGGTTTTGCTTTGGTGATTTAATTTAGGATTAGGTTTTTATGAATTTAATTTGGGGTTTTATTACTTTAAGTTGATCAAGGCTTTTATTTGGTGGCTTAGATTTAATTAAGTGGCTTAATTTAGTTTTAAATGGATTAGATTTGGGTTTAAGGGGTTTTAATGGATTAAGGCTTTGGGTTTGGTTAATTTAAGTTTTAGATTTGATTAATTGAGGATTAATTCAAATTTTGATTTAATTGATTTTGGACTTGATTTGATTATGGATTTAATTTAGATTTAGATTTTATTGGTTTTTTACTTGATTTTGGTTTTGATTTGGGTTTTTACTTAATTACCTTGGGTTTTTAATGGTTTAAGTGGATTTTACTTGATTTTGGTTTGGATTAAATGTTTTAGTTTAGTTAATTTGAGTTTTAATAATTTTAATGAGTTTCATTTTAATTTGGATTTTAATTAAGGGTGGGTTTAAATGGATTTAAGTTTTGGATTTGATTAATTGAGGGTTAGTTCAAATTTTGACTTAATTGGTTTTGGACTTGATTTGATTAAGGATTTAATCAAGAAATTGGTTTTTTACTTGATTTAGGTTTTGGTTAGGGTTTTTACTTAATTACCTTGAGTTTTTAATGGTTTAAATGGATTTTACTTGGTTTTGGTTTGGATTGAATGTTTTAGCTTAATTAATTTGAGTTTTAATAATTTAAGTGAGTTTCATTTTAATTTGGATTTTAGTTAAGGGTTTTTTGCTTTGATTTGCTTAAATTAGGTCAAAATGGGCTTGTGTGTGCCTAAATGGACTTACATGGGCCTAAGTGGATTTAGGTTGAGTTAGGTTTTGGGTTTGGTGGTCGCAACCAGAGCATCTTTCCAAAGGAGTCTGCCACTAAATGATTACAAAATCGAGGTGTCTATATAGTTTATCAAAGTTTATCAATTTTATGAGGAATTTATGTAATAAGCATCAATTTACATAATCATGGCATTAAGCACAAGAGATAACACAGAGGCATTTAATCACAACATCTAACATTACATGAACTTCATCTAAATCCTTGATCTAGAAATTTAGCAAAGCATGATAATAAATAACAGCAAAATAAAAGATAAAGAAGAAGAAGTGCAAGACATCATAAAGAGGAAAAATGAACTTTTATTAATGAAAATCTAATATTACAACTGAAGAACTTGAAGATTTCCCAAAATACAAGAGAGGAAAAAGAAACAGTCTAAGTCTAAAGGTGAGAGATGATCCCATAGATCTACATAAGGGGTCTTTTTATAGGTTTACAAGGTCTTGCTTACGTCGGAGACAAATCTGATTACAAATTTTGAATTCTAATTTAAAATACAAGATATTTTTAACTGAAGATTGTAGTGCCTCAAAATTGGGTCAAAAATATCTTCTATGAGCGCCTGAGAGGCGTCAGATGCGTAATTGGGCGCTTGGGAGGTGTTCACGTCAGACGAGATAAGCTCTGACTTGGTCCAATCTGTTAGGTGATATTTTTATCAGTATTTACACACGTGGAACATGTTCCTTTGATCTCTTGACGTAGAACAAAATATATTCTTTTATTGCACATTTATTCTTTTTACCCTCTTTTTCCAAGTTCTTTCTAAGTCTCCAAGTTCCTGTAAAATTTGCACAAAACACCTCGAATAATATTATTTATATACAAAATAGATAAAATAAGGGAATAAAATATGTTTGCATTAGAAGCTAATCATTACCCCAAGCCAAAGGATGAGTGTGACATTGGCCAACTCAAAAGTCTCACGCCAAGCCAAAGGATGAGTGTGACATTGGTGGACTCAAAAGTCTCATGCTAAGCCAAAGGGACAGTGTAGCATCCATAAATTCATTTTATAATTATTTACATTTTTAATAAATTTATTCCTAAACGGGTGTTACTATTCCGAGGTCCGTTTGTATATTTTGCGATTTTAGGCTTGGGCCTCTTGGACCGACTTCTGGTTGTGTGTTCCTATGCTTATCCCCACGTGGTTGTCACTGTACATTGTGGTACTATGCTTGTGGACTCGTGTATGAGTCCATGTGGGGCCTACATTTAGGGGCTGATTGGTGTGACTTGCTGCTAGCTCGTGCTTTAGAGCTGGTGGGTAGCTGGGGTCGTGCAGGTGTGCATGAAGAGGTGGTAGTTAAGCATACGCGTAACTACTACTTCCTCCGCGTATTAAGGTTGCGGCTGGTGGTTTCCCATGCACCTCACCCTCGCTCGATTCCCCACCCTTCTCTCCTCTCCATCTTCCTTCTCTTCCTCCTCCCTTGGGCGCACTCCTCCTCCTCTCCACCTATCCCTACTCTCGCCCCATTTTCCTTTTCCCCTCTTTCCCCACCCCCTCATCCTTCCCACCTCCTGTGCCTCTTTCTTCCTCCTCTGCTTCGTGCACCAGTGAGAGAGAAAGAGAGAGGCGGAGGTGGTCGTATGGCTCGACATCAGCATGACTGGAGCTTCGGAGGTTGAAGAGGCTCCTGTGATGGTCATACATGCCGGTGGTGGTCGATGGTTGGCCAAAGAGCTCATTTCATGTACGCACCTCACCCCATGTCGTAAAAAGCATGAAAACGGTAGAAAATGAAAGAAATGCATGGAATCTAAATAAATTTACATTCCTAGAATTTATTGTGAATTTATGATGATTTATGGTGCCATTTATGGCCGTTTATGGCGTCGAGTGGTGTTAGGTCATTTTTGACTCCTGTGGCTTCTCGAATTTGTTTCTCCTTGCATGGTGAATGGATTTTGGTATTGTTTGTGTGGATTTGGGGTAGACTCAAGGGTCTACCATATATGTTTTAGTTGGATTTTGTGGTGCTTGTTTTGGAGGTCCGCCCCATGGTCCCATAATGGGTGATCTTGCGGGTGGGTGCCCTGAGTCGTTTTCTGGTTTCGCAAAAAATGGCATATCGAAATGATTCGATATGTCGTTTCTCTGTCAGATTAACTCCTCTAGTAGAAATTCAGTCAGTCAAATCTCCTCGGTCTATCATTTTTGGCTATGAGTGTTGACAGTTGTGTACCAATTCGGTCGATCGAATTTATTCGGTCTATCGAACCAGAAACGTTTGGTCAACCGGTCCGGTTTTTGGTCTACCGTTTTGGGTGCCTACACCAATTTCGGTCTACCAATATTGGTAGGTCTTCTGATCCAGGAGATTTTGGTATATCAAGCCCATTTCAGTATGCCGAATCAAGGTCCAGTTGTTTTATAAAATGTGACTCTCCTGGGTTTTCCAAATTAATTTGTTTTGCCCATTTAAGATGGGATCATGGGCCATCAATGGTGGTCTTGTGGGACACCTGATGTTCTATTTTGTCGAGATTTTTGAATGAGTTTCCAAAGATATAAAATGATTTGAAAATGGCTTTCAAAGAGATGAGTTGGCCCATTTTGGAAAATGATTTTCCTGGTTTTCTGTATGCAGGCATAGACACCATGGGATCGTGTCGTCCGGACCAGGAAATGTGACGGCATTCTTGGGTGGTCTGGCGTGTCTCCCTAGTTGAGTTTGGAGGCCGAGATACTTGAGGATGAGTTGTTGGGTCTTGGAGGTATGAGACTCCTTGACTGTCTTCCCGAGGCTAGGGTTGTGGTCTACGGGTTGAGGTATCTTGTGGCATGACGAAGAGGTATGATACTCTTACTGTCGCTATAAGCATTGAGACTCGAGTGTTGTCGGGTGTGGAGGTATGACACTTCCTCCTGAGCACCATATGGAGGACGCAGGGAGAAGGCGTACCCTGTGGTGGCCAATGTGGGTGGGACACGTGTCCCGTAGCTGGTAGCATCTATAGAGATAGGGCTGCCTTCGTAGAGGGATTGGCTTTATGAGGGTTCTTTTAGTGGGAGAATCTCGAGACGATGCGGCTCCTACACAGGGTAGCACATCGTGGTAGTGCAGTGCACCTTGATGACTACTTGAGGCCAGAGTTGGTTGCTTGGCACCGAATTGACTCAGTGAGTGTGGTTTTGGACATTAAGAGCCATGTTTGTGGTTTGAGACTGGTAGAGGCTTGTTTACTATTTTGGTTGATGTGGGTCGCGTTTGCTGTGATTTTTGGCCTTGTAGGCTTGGTTTGCGAAATTTTAGAGAAAATGATTGCGAAATGAATTTAAAGGAAAATTAATTATAGTTTTGTTTTCCATCATTTTCGTGGGGTGCGTACTAGGTAACTTTTTTCACTCACGCCTTCTTCGTGGTTTTGGGTTGCAGGGGCAGACATGCAGATGAGTTTTAGCATAGTGCACATAGTCCGAAGTCTCGTAGTCACACACATAGGTTCTTGGTAGATGATATTTCTATTTAGCTTTTAATTTCTTGTGATTTAAATTGTTTTAAATTATTATGGGAATTGGGGGCATTACAGATCTGGTATCAGAACACTAGGTTCACTAGGTTGCATTAGTCTAGGGTGTCCGGTATAAAGACTCCATAGGTTTGCATGCATGGTTGAGTCTACACCTAGTTCTCTACATAGTTTTCTGGTTGCTGTTTTGTCTATGGTGCAAGTGTTTTGCCTCTCTCCTTACAAGATGCCTCCTCATGGTCGTAAAGGCAAGGCCCTTATCAAGGAATCCGAGCTCGAGAGGATGTGGGTCGATGGAAGGCCGTTCGTGCTAAATTGCGAAGCTTGGCACATGGGATCTCCCATGCCTTCAACAAGAGTAGTGCCAGTGTCCCGTGGCTAAGCTAGTTAACGAAGCCTCGTCCGCCGTCATTCAAGGGTAAGGTCGGTGCTAAGGAGAGCGAGGCTTGGCTGGAGAAGGTGATGAAGATGGACGTGTCTAGAGGAGCATTGGGTGCGGCTGGCAAATTATCTGCTAGATAGTGAGGCAGATAGGTGGTGGAAGCATGTGAGGCAGTTGAAGTTCTCAGACTCAGTCATTGTTAGCATATAGTAGAAGGATTTCAAGGCGGCCTTCTATGACAAGTATTTCTCTACTCATTTGAAGGAGTAGCTTCGTCAAGATTTCCAGAGTCTAGAGCAGGGCACGATGTCGATGCTCGAGTATGAGACTGAGTTTGCCTGGCTATAACGTTTCACTCCTACCTATGAGTCTAAGGAGGAGCGAGCGCAAAGGTTTCTAGACATCTTGAACCCAAGGCTACGGGTGAAGATAATGGGCTGTCGATGCTAGACTGTGGAGGACATGGTTGGGATGGCTTACCGCTTCGAGGCAGAGCATCAGAAGTATCTAGAGAGTCGTCCCAAAGGGAAGGGTAAGTCTTCGTTTACCTCCCAATTCTCTTTCTCTAGTCCTCCAAGTGCTAGTAGTTCTGGTAGCCCTGAGAAGAAGCAGAAGGGGAGGTCCAATGTTTCCTCTGCAGGTCGACACAGTTTTGCTGGGAGTAGTGAAGCTAGCATCAGTCAAACAGGGTCCAGTGCCTCTAGTGGGAACCAGTGTTTCAACTATGATCAGGTGGGCCACATCGTTGCATATTGTCCTCATCCTCGACAGCCTTCAACCTATAAATGCGGAAAGGTGAGACATGTTCAGAGATCCTGCCCAGAATCGCCTAAGAAGGCAGGAAGCGCACCATAGCAGCCGACTAGGGGATAGGTATTTAACATTGCAGCTCCACGCGCTGGGACTTCAAAAGATGTAGTTGAGGGTAAGGATGATTAGTTGGTTTTGTGACCCTCTGTAATTGTTGTGATATCTTTGTAACCTGGACATCTGCCTGATTGTATGGATGTGGTGTTGTTGTTTTGCTTGGCCATTAGGTTCTTTTATTGTGGCTGGCCGGATGGCTAAAGTGTTGTTTGACTCAGGGAGTTTTTTCTCCTATGTCTCTAAGTCTTTCGCGATGGAGTTGGGAGAGAGACCGACTAGACTGGCCTTTCATCTCAGCATGGTAACGTCGTTAGGGGAGCACAATTTGGCATGGAGGTATTTGCGGTCTGTCAACTTGACATTGAACGGCAGAGAGTTCGACACCAGCCAAATCATGATGGACATGCAGGAGTACAATGTGATACTCGGCATGGATTGGCTAGTGCTGCAGTCCGCTTTGATCGGCTACACTTGAAAGAGAGTTTATTTTGGGTCTCCTGAGGATGGATCTTTCTTTGTGCAAAGTGGGTGTCAAGGTAAGCCTAAGCTTGTCATTTCAGCTATGAAGACTTATAAGTCTTTAGTCAGGGGTTGCGTGGGGTATCTAGCCAGTATAGTTACCTCCATCTCTCCTGAGTTGGATGTTCACAACATCTCAGTGGTGTGTAAATATCCCAACGTTTTCCCTGACAATTTGGCTAGTATGCCACCTCATAGGGAAGTAGAGTTCTCAATCAATTTGATCCTCGGTTCTGGTTCTATGTCGAAGCCTCCCTATTGCATGGTGTCAGCGGAGTTACGAGAGCTCAAGACTCAATTGCAGGAGTTGCTGGACAAGGGGTTTATCAAGCCAAGTGTGTCTACTTGGGGAGTGCAAGTCTTGTTCATCCATGAGAAGGATGGTTCGCTCTGATTGTGTATAAATTATCGGATGTTGAACCAGATCACAGTGAAGAACAAGTATCCCTTTCCCAGCATTAATGACCTATTCAACCAGTGTAGTCTACACCTGTATTCTTGAAGATTGATCTGAAGTCAGGGTATCACTAGTTGAGGATACAAGACTCAGACATTCAGAAGACTGCTTTCCAGACGTGGTACGGGCATTACGAGTTCACATTCACGCCTTTCGGCCTGACCAATGCACCGACTGCGTTTATGGATCTAATGAACAAGATTTTCAGCCCTTTTATGGACCAGCTCGTTGTGGTTTTGGTTGATGACATGTTGGTCTTCTCCCTTGATGTAAAGACACACACCTTACCTCTAAGGGCGGTTTTGGATACTTTGAGGCGTCATCACCTGTACGTCAAATTTTCCAAGTGTGAGTTTTGGTTGAGTGAGGCTATGTTCCTTGGCCATTTCATTTTTGGAGAAAGTATCAGAGTGGATCCGACCAAGGTCAAGGCGATGAATAGTTGAGAGTGACCTAGGATTGTGGCGGAGGTCAGGAGTTTCTTGGGTTTGGCGAACTATTATAGGAGGTTTATTAAGGATTTCTCCTCCGTAGTCGTGCCCTAACAAAGTTGACCAGGAAGGGGGTTCCATTTTATTGGGACCAGAATTGTGGGGTGAGTTCCCAAGAACTGAAGTCTCGTCTGGTTTCTACCCCTATGTTGACTCTAACTTCTAGAAGTGGTGACTTCATTGTGTATAGTGACGCCAGTGGTGTTGGTTTAGGGTGTGTTCTAATGCAGCATGGCAATGTCATCGTATATGCTTCGCGCCAGCTGAAGGATCATGAGAAGAACTATCAGACCCACAATTTGGAGATGGCTGCCATATTGTTCACTTTCAAGCTTTGGTAACACTATCTGTATGGAGAGAAATTTGAGGTCTTCATCGATCATCAAAGCTTGAAGAATATTTTCACGCAAAGGGACCTCAACCTGAGGCAGCGTCGGTGGGTGGAGTATCTAGAGGACTATGATTTTAGCCTGTCCTACCACCCTACGAAGGCCAACATGGTCCTCGATGCCTTAAGTCGACGTACGCATGTGTTGGCGAGCCTGATGGTCAAGGAGTGGACCATGCTAGAGGATCTCGTGAGCTACAGGCCAAAGCGGCAAGCTCGGGGGACGGTTGGTACCTGGGTGGCTAACCTGTCTATTTGCCCCAAGCTAATAGAGTTTATTGTCACCTGTTAACAGTTGGATCCGTTTGTTCAGGCTTTGTTTAGGAAGCAGGAGGTTAGTGGAGAGCCTCATTTCTCTGTTGGGGCATATGGGGAGTTGAGGTATGATATGCGCCTATATGTGCCCCAACATGAGGAGGTCAGGCAGAGATTACTCGATGAAACACATCGGTCTAGGTACACTATTCATCCTGGGGGTACGAAGTTGTACCGAGACCTGAAGCGGAACTTTTGGTGGCCTGACATGAAGAGAGATATTGCTGACCATGTGACGAGGTGTACAACCTACCAACTGGTCAAGGCAGAGCATCAGAGACTTAGAGGGACCTTGTAGGTATTGGATATTCCCGTGTGGAAGTGGGAGTACATCTCTATGGACTTCGTGACTGGTTTGTCCAAGACTTAAAGGAAGAACGATACCGTGTGGGTGATTGTAAATTGGATAACCAAGTCTGCTCACTTCCTAGCCATTTGGGTGAAACTTCCGATGCACCGTATGGTGGAGTTGTATGTTTCCAAGGTGGTTCGGCTGCATGGTGTTCCGATGTCTATCGTGTCGAACAGAAACACGAGGTTCACCTCAAGGTTCTAGAGAACTCTGCAAGAAGCCTTTGACACAGTGCTCAACTATAGCACGGCATTTCATCCTCAGTTGGATGGTCAAACAGAGAGGACTATTCAAACGTTGGAGGATATGCTCAAAGCGTGTGCCATACACCTGTAAGGGAGTTGAAAGGACCATCTGCCATTGATTGAGTTCTCCTACAATAATAGATATCACTCGAGCATCAGGATGACGTTGTACGAAGCTTTGTATGATAGGATATGCAGGTCGCCAGTTTGCTGGAGCAAGGTGGGCGAGCGTCAATTGATTGGTCCTGAGCTTCTGCAATTGTATGTGGATAAGGTTGATTTGATTCGTAGTAGGCTGTTGGCTACATAGAGTCGGCAAAAGAGTTATGCTGACAAGAGGCAGAGACCACTGGAATTTCTGGTGGGAGACTATGTATTTGAAGGTGTCGTCGACCAAAAATGTCATGAGGTTCGGGAAGCATGAGAAGCTAAGTCCTCACTATGTTGGCCCGTACTAGATTAACCAGAGGATCGGTGAGGTTGCTTATCAGCTGGATCTACCACTAGAGATGTCATATGTACACGACATGTTCCATGTCTCCATGCTGAGGAAGTGTCTGGCTGATCCATCTTATGTAATCCCAGTTCAGCCAGAGGGGCTCTAGGAAGATCAGTCCTTTGTGAGGATGCCATCCAAATTGTCAACTGCAAGGAGCAGGTGCTACAGAAAAGGTGATTCCGTTGGTCCTAGTGCAGTGGTGGCATCATGAAGCCGAGGAGGCCACGTGGGAATGTGAGGAAGCCATCCTAGTCCAGTATTCGTATCTTTTCGCCTACTAGTGATTTCGAAGGCGAAATCTTCTTTTAAAGTGGTTAGGATGTAACACTTGTAAATTCATTTTGTAATTATTTACATTTTTAATGAATTTATTCCTAGACGGGTGTTATTGTTCCAAGGCCCATTTGTGTGTTTTGTGATTTTGGGCTTGGGCCTCGTGGACCGGCTTCTGGTTGTGTGTTCCTATGCTTGTCCCCACGTGATTTACACTGTGCATTGTGGCACTATGCTTATAGGCCCGTGTGTGGATCCATGTGGGGCCCGCGTTTAGGGGTCGGTTGGTGTGACTTGCATCTAGCTCGTGCTTTGGAGTGGGCGGGTGAGTTGTGCAGGTGTGGCTGGTGGGTAGCTGGGGGCGTGTAGGTGTACGTGTAGGGGTGGTAGTTAAGCATGTGCGTAACTACTCCTTCCAATGCGTATTAAGGTTGTGGCCAGTGGTTTCCTCCGCACCTCACCCTCCCCTGATTCCCTACCCTTCTCCCCTCTCCTTCTTCCTTCTCCTCCTCCTCCTCCCTCAGGCGCACTCCTCATTCTCTCCACCTCTCCCTACTCTCGCCCCACTTTCCTTTTCCCCTCTTTCCGCACCCCCTCACTCTTCCCACCTCCTGTGCCTCTTTCTTCCTCCTCTGCTTCGTGCGCCAATGAGAGAGAAAGAGAGAGGCGAAGGTGGTCGTATGGCTCGGCGTCGGCATGACTGGAGCTTCAGAGGTTGATGAGGCTTCTGTGATGGTCGTACATGCCAGTGGTGGTCGATGGTTGGCTAGAGAGCTCATTTCAGGTACGCACCTCACCCCATGTCGTAGAAAGCATGAAAACTGTAGAAAATGGTAGAAATGCATGGAATCTAAGTAAATTTACATTCTTAAAATTTATTGTGAATTTATGATGATTTATGATGGCATTTATGGCCGTTTATGGCGTCAAGTGGTGTTAGGTCATTTTTGACCCCTGTGGCTTCTCGAATTTGTTTCTCCTTGCATGGTAAATGGATTTTGGTATTGTTTGTGTGGATTTGGGGTAGACTCGAGGGTCTACCATATATGTTTTAGTTGGACTTTGTGGTGCTTGTTTTGGAGGTCGGCCCTTTGGTCCCATTATGGGCGATCTTGAGGGTGGATGCCTTGGACTGTTTTCTGGTTTCGCAGAAAATGGCATATCGAAATGATTTGATATGTCGTTTCTCTGTCAGATTAGGTCCTCTAGTCGAAATTCAGTCGGTCGAATCTTCTCGGTCTACTGTTTTTGGCTATGAGTGTTGATCATTGTGTCCCAGTTCGATCAATCAGATTTATTTGGTCTACCAAACCAGAAACTTTCGGTCAACCGATCCAGTTTTCAGTTTGCCATTTTGGGTGTCTGCACTTATTTCAGTCTACCAATTTTGGTCGGTCTTCCGATCCAGGAGATTTCGATATACCGAGCCCATTTCAATATACCGAATCAAGGCCTAGCTATTTTATAAAATGTGATTCTCGTGGGTTTTCTGAATTAGTTTGTTTTGTCCATTTAAGATGAGATCGTGGGCATCAGTAGTGGTCTTGTGGGACACCTGATGTGCCATTTTGTCGAGATTTTCGAATGAGTTTTCAAAGATATTAAATGATTTGAAAATGGTTTTCAAAGAGATGAGTTGGCCC
>JAMKQA010122698.1:0-11077 GCA_024699735.1 Posidonia australis | reverse complement strand
GGTGCCAAAAACTTGGTAAAAAATGAACAATCCACACATATGCACGAAGAGCAATCATCCATCACAAACAAAATATCAGAAGACCCAGAAAAAATCATCAGGGCCCCAGATCTGGAAGAGCAGAGCCCCTCCGATGATCTACCCCCTCTGGAACAGTCCCGCATCGAAGAAACTGATCGAAGATCTGAGGTCGGTACACGGGAAGGGGCCTTCCTCCTACGACTTCCCCGAGGCGGGGCCGTCGAGGCGGGAGCAAGGGAAGAAGTTACCAGCCGCCGACAAGATGATGTCTCAGCGGAGGTGGCCTTTCTGGAACGGAGAAAGTAGGGGGAAGGTGACACCAAGGTAGATCGGGTATCAACCGAGGACACCAGAGCAGAGCGACGACCCACGAGGGGTGCCATCGCTGATTTAGGGCATCGGAGAGTGGAACGCGAGAGAACTGTGTTTGGGAGAGCTTTTTTGTTTTTCGCGAGAGCTTTTCAACTCCACAAGTCTTAACTGTTGTTTTGAATCAACTTGGTATGACACAATTTACTCCGACTGATTTATTCTGTGACAATTCTGTTGCTATTCAAATTGCTAAAAATTCGGTTTTTCATGAGCGTACTAAACATATTGAATTAGACTGTCATTTTGTTCGTGAGAAATTTTTAGCAAGTGATGTTCGTTTTCAATTTACTCGTTCTGCTAATCAGATTGCCGATATACTTACAAAACCTCTTAGTGCACTAGTTTTTACTAAATTTTTAGGTAACCTAGGTCTTCAGAATCCCTTTCCAAAGGTTAAGGGGGAGTGTTAGGATTTGTAATGTTTATTTTTTTATTTTTTGTAAACGGTATCGGATTCACCGTTGACCCGAATCCACTCCATAAGTGTATATATAGTGAATTATTCTTTGCGGGAGGCCTGACCCGATGAATGAACAAGAGGACGTTTTTTTCTTCTCTATCATTCTTCCAGCGACATCGTTTCTTCCCTTCCGATTGCTGCAGATTGATTTTCAGATCCTGTGTTTCGATGAAAGTCGACAGTAGTTGAAAGTGTCTGATTGGTAATACTTGGTTCGTTTATGAGTGATAGAAATGATATTAATCAAATCTTACTTAATTGAATGGTTTGCTTAAATTGCGTGCAGAAGTGTAGGATGCATATAAAAACCAGTATTGGACATGAACTACCATGTTTGAATCTTGCCTCGATTGAAGCTTACAAATTAGTTCTGTTTGGATAAAGATATATTTTGCAGTAGTGGAAATGTTAATTTTTTTTATTGTCTGGTTCTTCATTTTAGATATCAACCGGAATAAATTCATTTAATAACTTCTGACAAAAAGTTTTTAATTAAAAACAAACAAAATCAGTGGATAGAGGCGGTGGTTTACCTTGTGGCGGATGTCAGCAGTTCGAGTCCCCTTTATCTCCAGTCCGTGAACTTAGCCGATACTATGATAGTACCAATATTTTCTGATTTGACAGTTTGATGCATGATTTATCATTCATGGACGTTGATAAGATACTTCCATTTAGCAGCACCTTAGGTTGTTTTTGAAACCATAGTTGTTGATTTCAATATTATAGTTAAAGTTTATAAATTTCTTAAGTTATTTCCCTAGTATAGGATAGGAAGATGAAGTATACTTTGGACATAAAGCTGAGATTTGAATTCCAAAATAATGTGGAAGAAGAAGTTGGAGATGTGGGAACTAAATTTGTTATTGACTAGTAAACAGAACCTGTTGAATACATAGTCTTTTACATACTATAAATATGACTTTTGGGAACCTGTTGACAGTCATTGGTTCCGAAATAAAAATCTGCATCAATTATGAACATGTGGCATAGGCGTCACTAGTATTGTTTGTTAAATGTTAACTCTCTTCATTATAGTAGTTAATTGGATATTTATCATAAATATTTATATGTTTAGAAGAGTAGTGATCTCTATACCGATCCTATCGTGCTTATAAAATGTATCCACTTGTTAAGTGTCTGAGTTGTATGGACAGTAAGACAGGAAGAGTAATAATAGTTTCCAAAAACAGAAGTTGATTGAACAATTTCAGTCCCATGAAAATTTCGTTTATTTTCTCTGTTAGTGTATATTATTTCTTCTTTCAGATTATCGTTGAAATTGTTTCAATTTTATTGCATCTTTACTTATGTCCAAATTTAAAAACAGGAACTGCTAGACCTAGCTTTGGGTGCAAAAGCTAGACAAATGGATCGTTTCTGTTCAAATTTCATCTGTAGTACAGATGAGTTTTCCATAGTACAGAAGTATCTTGTTCAAATTCGATCAAACCACCACTGGCACCTACTCGAATTTGATTTTTACAAATGTGAAATTCGCTCTTATGACAGTACTTGTGGACCACTTGGACATTCACAAGATGTAAAGAACATTTTAAGTCCTTTATTAGGAAGCCAATTTTGTTTAAGTGATTGTGGACAGATTAAGTCCATTATTGTATTCTAATGTGGTGGAGATTTTCTTTGTAATTGCAGGTTAAATGGTTTTCTTTTTTTGCTGAGAGACTTGGTGTCGAAGGTGTATCGAGGTGGAATCTTTTGCAGCATCCAGTGCCACAGGAAGTTGAAAAGCACAATGACAGTGCGATTCATTTGTTAAAGAACGCCAAACTTGCGATCTATACAAAAACTAGATACATGCTGAATGACCTAAACTAGCTTTATGCCAACGTAGCTGTTGATATATTGCTATCCGTTGAGCTTCTAAATGTGTAGTAAATGAAACTTTGCTTTGACCTTGTCTGCAAAGCTCTAAAACACCGAGTGCTTGTGCCATATTTTGGGTTTAGTTAATCATATTTTGTGTAAAGCTTTAAAACATTGAGTATGTTTTTTGTAAAGCTCTACAACATTGAGCGATTGTGCCACCTTTTGTGTTTGAAAGATCACAATCAGATTATGCGGTCTTAATTATAAGCTTGAAAGATTGCAATCAGGAAAAAATGAAGTTCCAGGTAATAGTTAACTATTATTCCTCTGTGTACCTTCTTCTGTTTTTGTTTAATGAAGCTCACTACTAAGTATTTTCATTTCATTGTCGAGAATGATCTTGCATGAACCATGGGATAGGCAAGTTATTGATGGGAACGGCAATTAGAATCATCTTGATGGTAATTAGGACTTACAATTCATAAAACAAGATCGGCGAACAAACGACAGGAATAAAAATGAAAGAGGAAACTTCAATTTTAGTGGCATGGATTAAGGAAGTTAATAGAAACTCGAAAAATGTACATGATCTTTCCATGTATAAGATATTTCATAGAGAAACTATTTGCATTTTTTAGACAAGCGTACCAGAAGTATAAGTCAATGCTAGACATAAACTTCCTTTGGGCATATCCTTAATGGAATTAAAGTGCAAGTACCAAGTACTGTCATCACAAGTTTAATATATTACAACAATTAACACAGAATGTCTAGCTGTCAAGCAGCACAGCTGAACAATAGATAACATAGTGAGTCTGTTTTACTAATTATTACAATTTAAAAACCGAAGTACTTCATGATAAGTGCTACAGCCACCTTCTGCTCTTCCGAAATTTCTTGCAAGTGAGACCATAGTGCCTACTCAAAAGTTGCAACCTCATTAGACCAACGAAAAAATCTACACATCCTGGTTATCTTCTTATAATTTGGGCTGACATAGTACTTGCGACTTGGGTTTTGTTCAGTATGAGAAGTTCGAACAAGACAAACGACAATTAGGACATATCAGTACACGATTCTCATAACTGCTGGCACTGTGTTCCGTTGATGGAGTCTGTTAGAAACAATCAATTTGATAAGTCAATCAGATTATCAGTAAAACAGAAACTTCAAAGTAAGCAGGAAAAAGTAACAAGTACTTACAAATTTTGACATTAGTAGTGGTGCAATTGAACACAGTATTTGTACAATGAGAAAATTTCTGTAAGATGATAGCCAAGAAATTATAATAAAGCAATTCATAGACAAAACAAGAAATGAATTAATAACCTTCAAATCAATGAGAAATCCTCAGGATCGACATTGTTGTTGAAATTGTTCGTATCATTTCCACTATATTTTCTATATAAAGGAGAAACAGTTCAGTTCAATGTAAATTAAAGAATATGTGTAAATTATTATCATAGTATAGTTCTCTTAAAAAAGTTTGAAACTATAAATACCTCAATCCCTTCTCTTCGCAATTTTCGACATTATTCTTTGAACAATTCCTTGCATCATGTCTGAGATCAACCTTTCCATAGATGTTGTGCTTAGGCTTTCTACGACAAACATGGATTTCTCTTAAAGGTTTGATTCTGTTTGTTGAATCTTTTGGTCTACCACCACGGCCATGACCACTACCTTTAGTTTTGGCTATAATAGGGTCCAATGTTGTCAACTATGGTAGGGCAATCTTTCCTTTCTTGTGGGTGCAGTCTAACCATGGTGTGTCCTCGATAACCAATTCCTTCTTAGTAATCAATTTTGAATAAATATTACCAACTTATAGTTTAACTGTGCCATAAGTTTCTTCATCCAACAAAGCTTCATCAATAAGCGCATTGCACATTTTTAACAATTCAAAAATATTTGTGCATTCATACCCTTATGGTTGTCATTAGGAATCAGTATCTTAATACCGATTTTGATATCCCGTATCCACCTTAGAAGAATATAAGAATCGGGCAAATCAGCAGTACCTTTGAATTTCAACAAGGCAAGGATATGGAGACAAACTAGACCTTCATTAAACAAGGACAATAAGCTTTGTTTTTAGTAATATACAGAGAAACCTTAAAATTACACCCTCATATCAAACTTACCAAATCTTATAGAATTGGATAAATTCATTATTGTCCAGCTCTACACAATTGTAGCAGAGGCTAGTGACAAATTTCTTTTGAAGCACGTAGAAAATTGGATTAGGATATATATTAGCCATTTGCTTCTCCATTAGAAGACAAGTACAAAGATGCTTCTACAAACTCTCATGATCGACCCTATTTTCCCTCTCTTTGAGAGTTCAATGCCAATTCAAAACGACACACAAATTGCATCAAAATGTTCCTTTACATCAAGGACCTTTGCAAGAAAGCATTCATTCCTTCACTTTGTTATGTCGAATTCAACCCTACAAAGAAAACCTTGTTCATATACACGAGTACCCATTTACTACGAAGATCAAAATTGGAACGAAGCATATGTTGCTTCCAAGATCAAACTTGGTTAATAGATTACTCCACTAACTCTTGCAATCTTCCTCAATTTCTGATTCATGAACAACTTTGTTTATTGCTTCAATTGTTTTGCCCTTTTCATGAATATCGCTAAGTTTATTAAACAACTTGTTCATAATATGCCAAAGACAATATTTGTGGATAATGTTTTTGAAAACCAACACAACAATATTTGCAATTATTGCATCTCGGTTTGTTATAAATGCTGGTGGGGCATAATCAAAACAAATCAGAAACTGCTCAAATTACCAAACAAATGCATTTACTTTTTCATTAGACAACAAACCACATGCAAAGAAACTAGTTTGGTGCACATGATTGACCCCACAAAAAGTATGAAATGATAAAAGAAATTGATTAGTGTTGTATGTTGTGTCAAAGGTGATTACATCACCAAAAAGATTGAAATCTTGCCTAAGGTAAGCATCTACCTAAAAATAATGTAGAAGTCTATCATTTTCATCAACAAAAATTGAGTGGAAATAGTCAGGATTCAACTACTTACGATGCTCAATTTGTAAAGAAGCATTTGGCGACTAAATTAGCTTTATCTCGATTTTAATGATAACAAAACATATTTGTATGTTAACTCTTCTTAATAGGTTAAGAAAAAGTTCTTATACATTTTGGCAAAATAAGAAGACAAAATAGGCTAGAAAGAGTCTACATGACAATTTAAGTCGACTTAAGTCAAATCATTTGAAAATAGGAGATTAAGTTCTTATTGTAATTGTACTTAATATAAATGTATTTTACTGTATTCTAGGAACTTATAATAATGCCTCAAATTCTTCTATAGTGCCTTAAGAAAATAGCCAAAGTCCCAAACCCAATCATGTATTGGTTACATTTCCTTATAGGGCTTCTGAGGGTATTTTGATATACCAAATGGGCTCGATGTACTGAAATCTAAGCTTACAGTAATTCAGAATCAATAATCAATTCAACATATCGAATTTATTTCGGTCTACCAAATCATCCAACTATTGTAAACAACTGTGAGTTATTCAGTCTATTGAATGAATTTCAGTCTACTGAATAACTAACCGTTGGACACTTTTTATGTTTGTTAGAACAACGTTCAACTCCACTATTTGGCCTATAAATATTCACCAAAAATTATTCATTGCCTATTTACCAAAAATTTACTTGCTCAATTGTGTGTTTATGAGAGATAAAAAGAGTTTAGTGTTGTAATCTTTCTTTCCATCAAATGTATAAACTTCTCTAATTGTGAGAAGGGAAGACCGCAAGTTTTGTAGAGTCTTAGCGAGGTTGTCATCAAGAGGTGTAGAGGTGAGATCTTGGCCTAGAATCAAGATCAGTGTAGGGAATTTTCGAATGATTCTTGAGGGATAGACTAAGTCGAGGAGGCTAAACTACTATAAGTTTATCTTGTTCTCAATATCTCTCACTTATCTCTTTGTATACTAAGCTCCTCTTTAGATGTAGAATAAGAAAAGTAGGAATAAGTGAAAAGTAGTATTAGTATTATGATTATATTGTTATTCAGTTTGGAAGTGATTTTATTTTAAAGGTGAATAAGTGTGTATATGGGGATATTCTGGTTTGGATGAAAAGTGGAATAAGTTTCAGAATAAGTTTCAGAATAAGTGGAAACATGTAGATTAATAATAATCAACTTAATTATTAAGAAATATATTTAGTTTAAAATATGTATACATTATATTATATATGTATTAATTTTTAGACAAAAAATAAACACACCGTATATATACAAGTATGAGAATAACTTAGTGGAATAACATTATTCTATCTTTCCTGCGGAATGACTATTCTAAAATAAGTAAATCGAAATAGGAATTACTATTCTGCTTTTATTCTAGTTTTTGACTTGCCAAATGGAATTGCTATTCCAATTCTGCCTTTATTTTGCTCTTATTCCTGCATCCAAACATAGACTAATGGTTTAATATTTAATTCCATTTATTTAAGTTATTTGCTTATATTTGTTAAACAAGTTTTAAAGTAGGCTATTATCCTCAATTCTCTATTTACTTCCTGTAGATACCTTGATTTTCTAGTTATGTACCGACGGACTCCTTTAGAAGATTTCGATCCAGCTACTTGAGAAAGCTCTCACATGCGTCAAACCCTTGATCTAGACAATCAAACTTAGGTCAAGATCCATGGAGCTAGTGAGGCTAGGGAACTGAATCACCCACCTTTGCAAAGGCAGTTACATGACATGAATTGGTGATGCGATGGACTAGCATGGGAAATGAGCATGTTTGATAAGCACAGTTTCCTAGCACATATTCTAGGCACAGTTTCCTAGCACAGATTCAAGGCACAAGTAGCTGGCACGTTTCCCTTGCTCAGTTTTTATTGCCAGGGGTAAACTTATCTTACCACTTATTGTCTTGAATTATGAGGCCTCTCATTAGCTCCTATGGATTTGAGGTTGTTGTTTGACGTGTTTGGACCATCATACCTCCTCTCTATACACACAAAACCCAATTCAATCCTTTAAAACCAATCTAAGCCTCTTATGTTGCATGGATTGTCCATCCAACGACTGTTATACAGTGAACACACCAATAAAACATCTCCAACTCCACCCATTATGGGGACTTTTTTCTCACTCTTCTGGCTTCTCTTCTAGTCGAAGCTATGAACGTCGAAGAGAGAGCACCTTGAGAGAAAGTGAGGTGAGAGAAGAGCTACTACCCTTTCTCCACCACCATAAGCCTCCCACATCCTCGTACTATTGTTGTCGTAGCCCAGAGAGTGTGGTAGCAGTTACTTGGAGCATTCTAGTGGAGTATTGGATATGAGTTAACCACTACGATCTTGGAGAAGAACAAATCCATAACTCTTCATACAAGATCCTGTCCTTTCACTCTAGTCTTAGTAACATAGACTTTCTTTTGTTCAATTGTCATCATAATGTCTCCGTATTCTCTTGGTTGATCGCCATTTGATATTGTTCGCCTTATGTGTTGACTCGACCTCCTATGGATGATGGGTTCTTTTGTTTTCCTTAGCAATTTCTCATTGCTTTTTTCAATGTGTGGTTGTGACTCCTCATTTCTTCTCTATTCTTTCTTCCACTTCAATCTTAAAGCACACCTATTGTGGTTCTATCCTTGGGACTCTCACTAATTCAATAATCCATGAGCACCATGGAGGCTAGATGTAACACCCAGGGTTGTACCAAACACACTGTATGCACGCGAACGTATACTGCAATTATCACCGACCCTTGGGACATTCGATTGATAATTCCCACACTCTGCGGGATGTCGTTCAGACTTTGATTGACATTGGGACCTTTGTTATTGGCACAACACCCACATCCATGTCTTTGTCCTCACCAGCATCTAGGTCAGCACGCATTACACATCCACACACCATCGTTGAGCCGACATGTCATGTTGTGTCAGTTCAGCAAGGGCAGCAACAACGGCGAAAGCGACCTCGCCGCAGGGAAAGCGACTTCACCCCACTTGGAAAGTCATTGGATGACATCTTTCCTAGAGTTGCGCCGTTCCTGCAGCTACCGAAGGTTCATCCACCACCGAGCCCACTTCCCAGGTGGTATGAGGCGAATTTGTTCTGCCAGTTCCATCGCACCCATGGACATTCGACGAACAAGTGTTTTACTCTCCGGAATGCTGTCCAGGATTTGATTGACAATGGAGACATTGTCATCAACCCACAGGAGGCAGCACACACATACACCTGCACCCACACCTGCACATGCATGGCCACACCCTAGAATAGTCGACCTTACCTTGTCTGAGCCGGCAAGCTCTGAGGATGCTGGAACTTCAGGGGTTTTTCCCTTTTTCTCCCAGTTCTTTCTTAGGGAATCCATCGAGCCTCAGTAGCCTAGTTTGTTCTTTTGTCTTTTCTTGGTTCTTTCCGGCGACATTCACATATGCCACTCTTGTTCCTGTTCCTTTACGGGGGGCTTAACCAAAAGTTTGCCAGTTTGCCATGCACTGATCTGACCCAGCACGTGCAAATACCCTGGATCTGGTAGGAGACAGCCGTCATAGCAGACATCAACTCCAACAGAGATACAATCTTAATGTCACCAACAGATTCAGCTTTCACAATGACAGTCTTAGTTTTAATGATGGTTTTGATAGCTTCGGGTACACTTGCCTTAATTCTAGTTTCTAGTGGCACTGCTAGGAGTTACTTCGAACCCCAATGGCATCGACAAAACAACAACAACAAGGATTGGAGCTGTGTCTTTTTTTCCTCGACTTCCTTTTTTTTCTTTTTGCATCACCATATATCAAAACACAAAACAGAAAAACATCAAGAACAATTGAAAATAATAGTTTGCTTGTCAATAACCTTTTGCCCGATGATGAAAATTGGGAAAGCTCACCTATGTCAGAATAGATTATCCCTCCTCAGTTGTCACTACTTAGACAACCAAGTTAGCAAGGAAGCCACCGAACATCAAAGCTAGACAAAATGTTCAAACTCTGCAAGGATCCTACACCTCCAAGAGGGAGATAAAATGTTAGAGGAGACTGAGAGTGTGAGTCAGAAAAGAAAATACACATTTGCAAGGACATAAAAGAATAGAGAAGACAGAAGGCGAAGACAGAAGTCAGTCCAAGAGTGGAAGGCGTGCATCGTAGCTATACCCTTACCGTACCTTGGAGAAGAGTTGGAGTATGCACACAGTAAAATCACACCTTTGAGGGACTAACCCACCCTCTTGTAATAAAGGTCTCTTGAATAGATCAGGTGCTTATTACCTCCAAGTCAAGGTTAGAGAGAAACCGCACGTCTATGAGGGAGTAAAAGAAAAGTCAATGATATTAAAAAGAAAAGCAAGTGCAGGACCTTAAAGAGTTTGGCATGGAGCCAGGTCCATTACACTATCCAACGAGAGCCACCAATGACTTGCGAATATCTGTAGTGTCAACTGAGTCGAAGGTGTCATCCTCCTCTAACAGGCATACAACTTTCCAACCTAACTGAGGGCAAGCAAACAGTTGAACCAAACAAACAAGTAATCCAGATAATGAACTCATTGAGCAAGTAAAGCAGTAAATGCAGATAACAAGCAACTAAAATCACACCTAGTCAACAAGACATGTTTTTTGATCAAACAAAAAGGTCACTCTTAAATAATTAAATTGCTCACAATAATAGAGTTCACCACAATAATTATAATCATCACAATTTTGCTTGGATAAAAATTTTCGCTTGCAAATGTGTAGACATCCCATATGCTTGCAGAGGGACCTTAAATCCTAAAACTAACCTAAATCAAATTCAAAATTCAAAAACCTAACTCAAAACCCTAAAATTAGCTTTAAACCCTAATCCAAACCCTAAACCCTAGGTTAAACCCTAATCCAAACCCTAAACCCTAGGTTAAACCCTAAACCAAGTTCAAAACCCTAATCCAAATCCTAAACCGTAGGTTAAACCCTAATCCAAATTCAAAATCCTAATCCAAACCCTAAACCCTAGGTTAAACCCTAAGTCAAACCCTAAACCATAAGTCAAACACCAAACCCTAATTTCAAACCCTAACAACCTAACCACTTCCCACCTTCATCATAACCATCTATAACAACCTCTAACCACCTAAATAAACCCTAACTACTTCCCATCTTCATCATAACCACCCATAACAACCTTAACTACTAAAACAAACTCTAACAACTTCCCACTTAATCTTGTAGGATCGGATAGCTCCTCTAGAGGGGGGTGAATAGAGAATTAACACTTTTTAATTACTTAGATCGATTTTTACAGATTAACGAAAAATTGCATACAAGGAGATTATTTAACACATATAAACAAGCTTAACTACTCAAGCAATCGATGTAACATA
>JAMKQA010122697.1:0-10166 GCA_024699735.1 Posidonia australis | reverse complement strand
TCTCTCTCTCTCTCTCTCTCTCTCTCTCTCTCTCTCTCTCTCTCTCTCTCTCTCTCTCTCTCTCTCTCTCTCTCTCTCTCTCTCTCTCTCTCTCTCGTAATATTCTTGTTGTCATATCTACTAGAATAGTTTCATTTTGAAAAAAAATAAAGATTAGACTTATGACTAAATATATATGAATATCTTTATTTATTGTCAATTGATTTTGAGTTTGATATCTATATATTAACATGATCTTAGAGCTAAAAGAGGTATAAATGGGTCTAAGTTCACGTATATCTACTTATGTCTAAAAGAAAAAATTGTAAAACTTTAAAGAGGTAATGAGTGAGAGGAAGTGTTGAAATAATTTTATAATAAAAAAAGTGAAGATTAGACTTATAGTTATATATAAATAAATTTCTTTACTCGTTCTCAATTGATTTTTAGTTAAATGTTTATATTTCAACAATATCATCGCCTTTTTTTGTTCATCAATATAGATCTAATTTAACAATGTTGCACATATATGTATATGTCAGCATGATTTCTGAATGAATGTATCGTCTCCACTGTTTGATCTCTTGTATGTGTAAGGATGTTAACATCGTGGCCGTCCCTAATTAATTTGAAGGATGTCATATTTCCATCTACTTTTGGCCACCATCTGATACACGTATTCATGGTAGATTTTTTTTAAAGCTGCAATATCACATTGAGTTTTGCATGTCGGCTGTGGAATCACGTGTCATGGGCTCAGAAATATTTATACTCTGTATTGAATTCACACCATGATCAAAACACTTAAATGAGGGATATACTAACAATAGATTATTTTTTAGTTAATCTTGAAGAAGGTCCTTTACATAGTAAAACCCACATCAACAATTATAAACCTGGAAAACCTAAAGAAAACATATCAGAGATTCTTATTTTGGAATTTCAGCTAATATTGATTGTGTATTGCATGTAGAACTCGTACCCCAGCTTCTTTGCAATCATGGACTTTGATAGATCAGTGAAGTTTCATACGAATACTACTGACTGATATGAATAGGGGGACAAGATCCAATTTCTACGCTAACAGTCAATACTAAAGAGTAGTACCATTGCATCTGTGAAACAAAAAGGCTTCTTTTGAGGATTCAACTAGAGAGTCTGAGGTGGTTGAGAACAGACCAAGGATGAACCTTTAAAGAGATTGATGGTGTCACTGAAACCTGTTTACTTCTAAATTATGGATGAGCCAAGTCCATCCAAGTTTAAGGTGCCATATACCTAGAAAGGGACCCACTATACGATGTTAAAATGTTCTACTCTGAATTTTCAAGAAGCCATTGATTCCAACCTCAGCAAGACTTTATCCATAACCTTGTGCAAGACGACTCTTCAACAATCAACTGGGCTATAACTTAGATCGATCGATAACATCGTTTAAGGAGCTCGCCTAGAAGTTCTATCACAATTTTGTAGGCAGTCAATTGAGAATCTCGGTCCTTCTTTGGTTCTAAGAATGATACTTGAAATAACTCTAAGATAGAAATTACTATTCAGTTTGATTGTGTAAAAATCAGAATAAACTTTAGAACAGTAATTTTCATTCTGATTTGCTTGTTCTAGAATAGATATTCTATGGAAAAAGGTAGTATAAAGTTATTCCACTAAGTTATTATGATATATGTATGTATATAGTATGTTTATTTTTTGTTAAAAAATTAATACATATATAATATGATTAGATATATATCTTGATAATCAATTTGATTATTATTAATCTACATATTTTCTACTTATTTTGATACTAATTCTACTTTCCATCTAAATCAAAATATCTCTTTATATACACTTACTCATCTTTAAAAGCAAATCACTTTCAAACTGAATGACAATATTACAAGAATATTAATATCACTCTCTATTTATTCTTACTTTTCTTATTTTACATTTAAAGAGAACTTCGAGTCCATTCGTATAGCTTTTCCCAACAACCAACTTCTAGCAATAAATCCAAATGCTAGTTAATGGAAAGTGTCTCGAAAGTTAGCTTTTTGAAGTGGACTGTTGTAAACTTGTTCAGTAAATTTAGAGACATTTGTTGTTTGTGGCATTTTTAATTGTCAAAAGACCATATTAACCTTGATCGAGAGTGGGTTGTTGGATTTCTACATGATGATGACCGAATGTGCTTGGAATTACTTCCAAGTTTTTTCAGCTTTTACTAGAAGCTATTACCGAGAAGTTGCCTAACCAAACAGACTAATTGATGCCTACCACCTGCTTACCATTGGACATTAACCAAAAGGTGAGTCAGCTCAAAGTTCTACTCGATTTAATGAGGCACTAGTGATGGTGGAAGGCATTTGATCTAGAGCATTATTCCATCATCGCGAACATCATCATGGTATGACTTGGATGAAGCTCCACTTCTAGAAATCTCAATCATCTCCTCGGTTAACTTCAAAAGCCTAGATGCACTCACAACAAATTTAGCAACACATAATATTGAAAATGCATAATATTATGATAAAAGAGTAAACATGCACAGCTTAAAAGAAAAGGAAGAGCGAAATAAGTACTTACTGGATTGCATGAAATTAAAATAGAATTCGAGGTACAATAATTCCACAGTTTTGAGATACCATTTCTGACATTGGTATGCTACCTCAACAGTACATAGAGGATATTGGTGGAAAATAATCTCATGCATTACCCAAATATAAACCCTTCCTGGTCTAATGAAATTTCTTCCATGACAATAAAAATAACATCAGAGATCAAGATTTCTCACTAGACTAATTCTTGGTCAAAATCACAAACCAGGAAGTTTAATTTGTTTGTGTTTGTGATAGAGGACACTGTTTAACTCATCTTTAATATTTTAGAGAAACATATTGCCCATCCACTTTAACAAAACAAAACAAAATAACAGCACATCCATTGGCTAGGAGTGGGCGTGACAGCTTGACTAAGGTCTGTTTGGTGGCACTTCTATCGGAAACTAGATTCTACATTTTTCTTAAAAGTCAGTTATTGAAGTCATTTCCAGAAGTTAGCTTCTACTATATTGTGTAGAATTTTGTTTTTCAAAAAATGGAAACGAGTAGGTTCTGGGATTTTTAACATTAATGTTAGTAGATTCATTTATCTTTCCCTAAACCATAAAGTACATGATTCTTGTAAGGACAATTTGGGAAAAAAGAACAAAACCTGTAGCTTCTACAGAATTTATGTTACATGCATAAACTTCATGTGGTAGAAGCTCTACCAAGAGATGTATTCTATAAATAAGTTTCCTAGTAGACAGAAGTCTCTTACTCCTATATTTTATCAAAAGTTTCATAGGCAACTATCTACTTGTAAAAAGAAAAGGTTTCCTTGGTGGAAGAGAATCTCACATGGGTCCTATTTGCAATAAGATAACAAAGAAATTTATTAGACAACAGGTTTGTGCAAAAAACAGGAAAAAAAACCCCCAGAGAAATCGAGCTCAGCACATATAACAAAAAGTTCTCCCATTTTCGAAATCCAATGTTGTGAGTAACCACTTAAATTGTTTCTCATGACAAATTACATTGTTTTTCTTGTTATTGAGCTCATTCTTTTCTTTTTAATTATCTTGTCAACTGTTTTCTTGACTCAAATTCCTGTTCAAAGTTACACCAGTGCACCTTTACATTTTACTTCAGATACAAGTGGCAACGAAATTCAAAGCTTGTGCTGGGATGTTGCTTGTCAGATTGTATTATTCCTCCAACTTGCAAGCCAAGTGAACTGAAACAAGAGAACTAAAGGGAATGATACCATTTTTAAACTTCTTCAAAATCCATTGTTTGCTCTAGTTAGCTAGAAATGAGAGGTCCAAGCGTTGTTCTTTTTCTCCTCCTTTTCTTTCCACTCATCTTTGACATCTAGTATTGCAGGAGATAGCATCAACCAGACCTAGTAAATTAGAGATGGAGATACCATTGTATCAGAAAGTGGGATCTTTGTTCTTGGTTTCTTATGCCATGGAAGCTCCAAAAATAACTACTTGGGCATATAGTACAACTTTTCTACTTCTATATTTTTATGGGTTGCCAATAGACAAGTTCCAATCAAAGATTCGTCTGGTGTTCTCAAGATCACAGCAGTGGCAGTCTCATCCTTATGCAAAATCAGACGTCAAACAATAGTCACAGTGATATTGTTGTTGTTTGGTCTTCTAATTCAACCACTTCAAAAGGTTTAAATAGCATCATTAATCTTGTGGCAAAGCTTTTGGATTTAGGCTATCTTGTCATCGTCAATGAACTTGATGGTGCTCTTATATGGTGAAGTTTCGATTATCCGATAGGCATACTCCACCAAGACATGAAGAATGAAATTGATTTAAACTATGGTCACAGTTGGTATCTAACATCTTAGAAATTCAAGGATGACACATCTATAGGGGCCTTCACATGTAAGATGGATTCTAGTGAGTAAATGAGTTCTACTTGACCAACAGAGACGCACAAATACATTGTCTTGGCCAATGGAACGGTCATTACTTGAATAGTATTCCACGAATGATTGCTAATTCCAAAGATTTTAAGTCCATTTACACTGACAACCAAACAGAAATCTCTTATAGCTTTGAGATCATCCCCAAAGGCTTGCTTTCTTAGATAAAAGTGTACTCAGATGGTACATTAGCTCGTAGTGTTTGGACTATTGATGCTTCAAGATGGACGTCCTATGGGACTACACAAGGAGATGAATGTGACATCCAAGCTCTAAAACTTTGCCAGTGTTACAAAGGATTCAAACCAAAATTGAATAGCTCGTGGACCAATAGAAATTTCACTCAGGGTTGTATGAGGAATGAGAAATTGCATTGTAGCAAGGGAGATAGATTTTTTTCTATCATTGAAGTGAAGTTACCAGACCCACCAAATGCTACAGTTGACAATAGTATGAGCCTCAAGGGTTGTAGAGTTGAATGCTAGAGTAATTGCTCTTGCATGGCCTATGTTGCTCTTTATTTGAATGATATTAATCCAAGGGGTTGTATCATGTGGTTTGGTGTCTCCTGGGCACCAAGTTGTTTACTATTGGGTGAGCAAGATATGTTTCTATGACTGCCACATTTTGAGCTTCCAAGTATGTATTTCCTTTTTTCTTATCTTTTTTTGTGAATTTTTAAGTTTATGTAATGTGATGCTTCAATCCTTTCCATCCCCATTTTTCCCATGAAAGCTTGGTTCTTTCTTTCCAATTGCCCTAGTGGAAAAAATAAGAAGGTAATTTTATAGTAGTTGGTGTGTTAGTAGGGCTGCCTCTTACAATATTAAGTTGGATTCTATTTTCGTCAGAAATAAGAAGATTAGAGCAATCCAAAGAGGTAAATGTAAGGATTTTAGGCTTCACTAAAGAGGGGTGGATAATGAATTTAGGAATATTATATAATTTCAAAGTGTATTTTACGATTTCAAGTAAATAACAAGTGAATGAAGCAAGATAAAGAATTTGAATGTTAAACTAAAACATACAAAGAAGGGGATGAGAGGCAATGAAAATACACAAGGAATTTTATAGTGGTTCAGCCTCCCTGACTTAGTCTCCTCGAGAACCCTTAAGAATTTTCCTATTCCAATTTTGTTCTGAGTCAAGATCTTACTGTTACACTTTTCTTGACGAACTTTCATCAAGACTCCGCAAAAACCGTGGATATCTCTTCTCACAACCAGAGAAGAGATGACTCAACAAATATAAAATTACAATACTTACTTTTCTTACTTTTCCCAAATACTTGGTAAGGTTGATGAATGGAAGTGAAACTTCTTGCTCAAACAGTGGAGAATTCTAGTTGAAGATGTGTTTAAAACTCTTTTCAATGGATAAGAGTAGAATGTTTGTTTTTGAACTTTGAAAATCCTCACAAAGGCTTCTCACTTGTAGTTGTGTCTCTTTGGAGCTCAATGGAGAGTCTTATTTAGAGGAAAACATTAAGAGAAATGTATGTGTAACGTTTATATTTTCCCTCTAATGGTAACTGGTTTGGTATGTCGATTTTACTCTGAGTTCTGCAGCGTTTGGATAATTTGGTAAAGTGGTGATTTTCGATATGTTGTTTTGGTCATTTTTAGGATTTTACTAATCAACTTGATTTCGATATACTGGGTAATTTTAGTATGCCGAAATGCCCTATTTTAGCCCAATAATATGTGTGATCTATGAATGATGGGTTTTAGGACTAAGGCTATTTTCCCAAGACACTATAGGGGTATTCAGGAGATTATTACAAATTCCTAAAGTACAACATATTACGATTACATTATACTTAAATTACAATAAAAACTTGGTCTTCATTTTTCAAAACACTTTACTTGAATTTACACATATGCTCCTTCTTGGCCCATTTCTCTTTCTTCTTTTTGTAAAGTCTATGAGAACTTTTCTTTGATTTATTAAGAAAGTTAACTCACAAATATATTTTGTTATCATCAAAATCGAGAGTCAGCTAAAAAGTCAATAGTAAGCACTTACTAATATCTCATCTCATATATGGTCCCATTCAAAAGATAGTTGAATCCATTAAGGCCACGTTATAGACAAGCACTTAAAGGTTCTTGTTTTTTGTATGGGAAAATATGCAAATCTAGCATCTAGTCCACAAATAATAGTCTATGTTATTTAAGTTACCTATAATGAAAACTTATTAAGTTTGAACATTCAACTCAAACCATATGTAAACTTTACAGTCAAAATAAGCTACCTTGTACTCTAATGGTCAAAGGTAGGGCATTATCCCGTTCTTACCTACCTTATTTTTAAAGATAAACTAATCCATTAGATTATGAATCAAAGTTCCCAGAAATTGAAGAATATAGGAAGGTGGAACATGCACAAAAGAAGTAACATTGTCCCTACCTCTTTTGTGCTTGTTCCACCTTCCTGTATTATTCAATATCTGAGAACTTTGATTCATAATCTAATGGATTAATTTAAGTTTAAAAAATATCTATCACAGACCCTTAGGTAATGACTCTATGCATGCAATGCATGATTACAGGGGTACATCTACAATTCTAATTATTTTCATAGATATATGCGTAAAAAAGAATCAATTTTTCCTAATATCTTTAAGTTTCTTTATGTTTTATTGAAAATTAATTATTAGATTTTAGTCTCACTTGTTACAATGAATTAGGCAACAAAGTTAACAAATATAAAGAAAATAGTAGCAAATATTGAAAAGATGAGCTCCTTCCATTTGATTTTGCCACAATAGCTTCTACAACATGCAACTTCTCCAATGAAAATGTAAATGGGCAAGGTGGATTCACCATTGTTTACGAGGTAAATGCTTGTCTTTTGGCTCTATCCATTTTTATATGAAAATGTTCATTGACATAGCTTCAACACATACTCTTATCAAGCAAACATGTATCAATTCATGTCAATTGATTTCCAGGGCGCAATGGCAAATGGTCAAGATATAGTAGTGAAAACACTTTCTAAGAATACATTTGGGCTGGGAGTGGATGAGTTCATGAATGAAGTCATCTTAATTACTAAACTTCAACACAAAAATCTAGTACGTTTACTTGGCTGTTGCATGGAGGGAGATGAATGGATTTTGGTATATGAGTTCATGCAAAACAAGAGTTTAGAGTCCATCATATTTGGTATATTTTGTTATTTTAGTCATAGAACATTGATTAATGAAGTAGTTTAGTATACAAATAGTAAATTGAAATGCCTAAATAGTTCTTATTTATAATCATATTAATTGAATGTAGAATTAAGAAATGAATTTCATGAAAAGCCTAACAAATTGTTTCCCTTTCCTTAGATTAATGGTATTCATCATAACTTTTGATTGAGGAGTCATGATATTATTCGATCAATTCATAAAGCCTAAGAGTAGACTTGTAAAACAGGCTGGGTTGGGCAGAACCAACCCGTAAAAGACGTTGCCGGAAGGGCTTGTGTAAGACCCTGATCCCGGACATGCTACCAAAATCATAGTATCATAAGCAAAATTACACTAATTACAACAATAATTAAATAACTGCAACTAAAGTTCACCTCCAGGAAACAATGTGCGGCTAGAAGCTTCAACTCTAGCACCGGAACTTGACTACACACGACCTACACCTGAAAACCAACCAAAGCACGTGTAAGTGACATTTAAGTCACCCAGTACGCGCCCCAAACACATAAACAACCAAATCCAACAAAAGCACTATTAATACAACTTTAATTTGTAAATTCTTGATTTTCTTTTGAAAACCCACCTTAAAACATCATTCTTTTTTATTTCTTTTGAAATTACATGGGAATCTATTCCCAAAATTTTACTCTTTTCAAATCCCACATTTCCTTTTCTTTTGAAATATTTAGAAATTTGTTTCCAAAACCATATTCTTTTCCAAAACACATCATTTCTTTCTTTTTATATACTTTTTCAAAATCTTTCTCATATTCTGAGAAATTCACATACTCGACCAGGTCTAGCCAAAAACACAATGCCTCATAGGGCTCAAAACCAAAATCATAAATATTAACTGGTAACTGGTTAAAACACAATTCTTATTTGACTCTAGGATTTTAGGACCATTCATAAGTCCAATCCTTGTCGAACCACATTTCTTTCATTTTCACAAAACCACATACTTTTCTTATTCATTTCCATTTTTCTTTATTAATGTTACCTTGATCAGGGGTAACTAGGCACACAAGCAGTAGGTGAGGACACCATTTCCCCTATCTCCCTGCACTGTCACGGTGAAATTTTCCGTGAGGGATGACACCGCCTCAGCCAACCAGCCTCAATTTCATTTCATAAGCACAGGGATATGTCTTTATCTGACGTCCCATTGGTGACCCGAACAACGAGGTTCAATAATCCAGGCTTAGCCTACACCATCGGTAACTCAGACACCTAGGTATCAAATCCTAGGCCCAGCCTATACCGTCACAAACATTGGTAGCCACGGTCGTGTCTGACAATTGATATTTTTACAATTCGTCAATACCATCCACTCGTGGTCCCACACTGGTAATCACAGTTGTGTCTAACAACTGATTTCGTTGGAGTGTCATTCTCCTATCATATTGCCGACACCAACTCCTGTGATCCCACAACACATTCTTAGTGTTTTATTTTCAAAAACTCTTAAATTTTCCTTTCAAAATCATTTCCATTTCATTTTCTTCATTGCAGGAATCTATCCATGCGACACATGACCCTCTTTTGAGGTCCTAACTCAATTCATGAAAACCATACTTTAAAATCATAAATTGGGTCTCATACTCAAAATTACATATAACCACACATTCCATCACTTTTATTCCATTTTAGGGTTACAAACCCAAAACCATTCCCAAATTTACTTATTTGGGTACCATATTCCCCCATGACAATTTACTTATTTAAAATCTTTTATTTTCATTTTATATGCACATTTATATATATCAGGGCTAGGGCAAAATCGACAGACCAAAAATTAAGATCGGTATACCGAAAATCCTTGGTTCGGTATACTGAACATTTTCGATATACCAAAACTCCGTGTTTTTGTGGACCGAGTGATTTCGTGGACTGAGTGATTTCGGTCCACCGAAACCAGGTATCGTGGCCTAATCTGATAGGAATTCGGTATGTCTAATTTGAATTGCTTACGACCAGGGCACCTCCCCTGTTCCAGCCTACTCATTTCGCTGGAACTGGGAGCCTCTGGCGAACTCCTCAAACAAGTATCATAAAACACAAATAAATCATGGGGGGTAGACCCATAAGTCTACCTCAAAATCTCTTAAACCATTCATCAATCCATTCACTATGCAATTCATACGAAAATCATGAAGGGGTGAAGATCGTTTTGATTTACTGTGGCTTACATCCCTAAATCTCGTATAAACCTACAAATTTTCATCCTAACCGCATGATATCTACATATTCATGCTATTTATCACATTTCCAACTATGCTACTATTTTTCTACAATTTTACATGCATTTATTCTTGTAGACACTACGATTTTGAAGTCACTTGGCAGCAGGCTACTCCGGTTGATGCTCTGGTTGCAACCACCAAAATCCTAGCCCATTTAGGCCCGCACAAGCCCACACAAGCCCACACAAGCCCATTAAGCCCAATTAGACCCACACTGGCCCACTCTGACCCAATTACACTTAAAACTAAACAAATTAAATTAAATC
>JAMKQA010122694.1:0-13295 GCA_024699735.1 Posidonia australis | reverse complement strand
ATGCTTCCTAAGCCTTCCTGTTCTACGCTTGATAACCACGCCCAGCCCTTCATCAACCTTAGTGATTTCCTGGTATGTATCAAACAAGCAAACATCAACCGCAGCCCCTTGCATAACAGTGTCACCCGTCGCTTCGTCATCATCAATGCCAATGGTCATACCTTCATCAAACCCATCATTGGCCTGCAATTCAATAGTTTCCGTCCTCCCATGAACTCCAGGCTCTTGGACCATGTCCTCTGAAACATTGTCATTACTAACCTCACCATGAAGCACTCCACCATTGGGAACGATCGTTCTTCCCACTGTCATCTCCGTCTTCTTGGAAAACTATAACGACAGCATCGCCTTACATCAGGATCGTCATCCCAACAAAAGTCCGATTTATCCACCACTACAAGGTCTTTTTTGAGAGTTTGTAAAACTTTAGCAATCGGAATATCCTCCTGGACAGAAATAGTGAGCACATCTTGTAGTTTTAGAATCCTCCCTGTAGGTTTCCATGTTTTCTTCATAGGTAATTTACTAACCATCCTTTCCTTTCTCCCATATGAAGATTTATCAACCACTACAAGTTGTTGTGTCCTAACCACCTTCTTGTTTTCCAAGTTACGACCAAAAGAACCCATAACATGCCCTCTCTTTCAGCAGCCATGACAAAATAAGGGCTTATTTTCAAGCTTTATTGACTAGAAATCCCCATTAGCTTCCATCCCAATATGTATCTCTGATGGATACTCCTTTGACAGAACCATTTCAACACAAAATCTATCACACACCGCAGTAGACTGAGACGAGGTAAAAGATACAGTCGATAACAGAGGGACAAAAATCTTTGCAACTAAGCGAATGAACCTGGGCTTATAATAACACTGCGGCAAGGCCAACAAAGCAACCCACACTCGTGCAATATCACTCTCCATTCCTGGGCAAAACCAAGGCAACCATCGGAAGACCTTCAGCACTTGGCCCCTCATTATCCACTTCTCTCTATCGTCACAGAAAATCAGCTTCAACACTTATAGCGAACGATAAGAAGACCGTGATCAACTGTACTACCATGACAGCCACCGCTCCCCTAACACCCCAATTCGTGAGGGCTTTCTGAACAACAAAATCATATCATACCCTCTTAAATCATGTCTTTATGTACATTCATATCAAATAAAATTTAAATCATGCACATTTATATCATCTTATGCATATTCATATTATACACATATAAATTAGATTATGTCTCATGTACATTTATATCACACAAACTATCTTAAATAAAAAAAGAATCATGCTTCTTCTAATTTGCTTTCCAACATCTAGAAACGAAAATGTCTCTCTTTCTCCTTTTAGTTGGAAACTCGAAGGATTTCATCTTCAAATTGTTTTTCATCCGTTTAAAGAAACTTAATGAATTGTAAAAGCATAAACTAATACATTTTCGTGTAATTATTTCCCAACAAAGGCCACATCACTGGCAGACGTACCGATCAAAAGATGACAATGGAGTGACAGTGAAGTGATGGCAAAGAAGTGACATTGAGACAAGTTATGTTGGCAAAGTAGAGGACGTCAAGGGATGGCGGCAATAGTGGATTGAGAGAGGCAACATTGGCGGAGTATAGGGCATGAGAGATGACATCGGTAGTGGGTTGAGAGAAGCAACATTGGTGGAGTAAAGGAGGGATGGAGGCGATACAAGGTTGAGAGAGGAACATTGGCGAAGTAGAGGGAGTGGAGGGACGGTGACTTTAGTGGGTTGAGAGAGGAAGCATTGGATAGAGGGCGTGGAGGATGATGGCGGTAGTGGGTTGAGAGAGGCGACATTGGCGAAGTAGAGAGTGTAGAGGGATGGCGACAATAGTAGATTGAGAGAGGCAACGTTGGCAGAGTAAAGAGCGTGAAAAAGATGACATGGGAGACAGTCGTTGGTGTGGGTTGAGAGAGGCCATGAGAGAGAGAGAGAAAGAGGACATGAATGGGAGATGATGACTAGATTTGAGAGAAAAGGGTTACAGGAATGAAAAGATGCACATAACCTTTTATTGCTAATTTTACTAAAATAATCTGACGTAAGAAATAGTGTTTGATTTAGTTTTTTAGAAATAAAAGATTTTTTTTTTTACAAAAATTGATTCCAATAATTGCAATCAAAAACTTAATGTCATGCACACACACTAGTGGGACTATTTTTGTAAAAAGACTTTTGTTAACATAAATACTTTGGATGTTAAATCAGTAATTTGCTTTAGGTACATTAGTTTGCTAAAGGGATTCAAATCCTAATATATCATATAGATCAACCAATGTGTGGAGCATTTTACCTTGATTTTGCATTGTTTGTTTCATCCATGCATCTACGCATAAATCCTCCTTAACATTTGATATACAAATTGAGACAAATACTATGATCTTCAAGAGTATTGGAGAACTTTGCTTTGTATGATTCTCCTAGAATGGATTCAAAGACCATCATCTCAGCTAGTAACTACTACTTTTCTACGATACCTTTCACACAACCATTCTCCAATTTCTTATTATCTTCGATTGGTGATAGACTATTTTTCCTATGATCACAACATTTTGCTTATAGAAATAATCTACTTTTCCATAAACCAACTGTAATGATTGGTGAAACTCACACCTTACTCTTATGTTCGAATCCTAGAAAAAAAAATATATATATCTTCTGATTTCAAAAAAATAATAATAATAATCTACTTTTCCATAAACATTACTAAATACTACCTGAATTTTGGAAAGAATCATGCCAACGTCATGGATAAGACACCCCAGGTTTCTAGTGAAGTTAATGATACCTACAGGTGGGTGAATACGTAACCAGCTGGCATGCGTGCCCTGATTAGGTGATTTTCTCCTACTACAAAGCTAGCAACGAAGATGACGACAAGCAAGCAGGTTCAAAGTTTCCATGCTTGGAATGGCAAAGTTAGTGTTGATCCTAAGGTACGACTCCTATCATTATGATAGACTCAAAACGTGGAAGGATATAAAGCATGTCCCGCAAATTAGGAAGAATCATTCTCAAGAGGGGAGTGAGAATGTGAGACGTGCTCGACCAAAAATTGCTAGGAAATCATTTCAACGTCACTAGTAGCATGAAATCGCTTATGTTTGGCTTGCTCTATCATGTAATTTTACGAGTTGCCAAAGGTTCTGCCAAAAGTGCTGCTACAAAAAAGTTAACTGCCATTTTTTTTTTTGTATGAATCACTTTTTCAGTGGCTATATGATTCAACATTTCTGGAAAAAATTGTTTCCTGTTAGAAGCTAAATCGGATGAAGAGTACCTTACAATGCTAAGAGACGAGTTTTCTCCATCTCACATCACGTTTAGTCAACCACAATTTACGTAACCTGTTCGACGCTCTCAGGAGCGAAGGAGTTGGGAGTGCCTACCGCTTGTATAAGTTTTGTTAGTCTCATGTTTCGTATTAAAAAAATAATAGCCTTGCCGTGTCAATGAAATCGACTGTGGTTTTAGATTGTTTGTAGTTCTGGAGATAACAGTAAGACGTTCAAATCTTGAGAGCTATTGCAGCATGGTTTATTCCAGGTTGTAGATCTCGTGAGAGAAACTGACTAGAATGTTAGTTATTCATATAAAGAAACTGAGACTGTACAAAATAATCTACAAACACAGCTTACTTTAAATCATATCAGAGCCGGTATGGTAGATCGGCACTCTGGCAATAGGCAAAGCCTGCTTCTATTATTCAGTATTCTATTAGTCTATGATACAAGTTTGGAACTTATTTTAGATGCATTAGCTGCTAGCTTTGTGTGCAATCTTGATCAGGGAGATCATTCTGCAAAGTTTGCACTTCTTCATTAATTCTCAGCGTATTGCCACTTGAGCAGCTGCTAGCCTGGCAATGGGCACCCTGAAAAGACGGAAACAAGAAACTCTATGAAATAATATACGGAAAAATAACTCCTACACGAAAAGAAACTTTATGGCTAATAGTCAATGCCATCAACCGCCAACCACTTGACATAACACATGAAGATAGATAGATGGATAGATAAATAGGGTTTCATAGTGGAAATGAGTCCATCAATAAAGGAAGTCATAAGTGGTTCTCTTTAGGATCACATTAACTAGCATTGCTATTGGGTTTGAACTTCGAGATCTCTTAAATAAAGAGCATGCAAGAACGATTGTATCATGGTCCCAATCCTAAAGTCTTTGCACGGCAACATTTACCAATGCACAACTTAAGACAAACCTATGCATCTGATTAGAGAAATATTGTGGAGGACCTGAAAGGAGAACAAGAAACATAGTCCAATCCAGCTTCGGCAAAGAATGCAACAGACGAGGGCTCTCCACCATGTTCTCCACATATTCCTACCTGTTTCAGGATGCCATCTAATATTAGCTCAAGATCAAAATAATCTAACCAAAGATACATGGGTCTAACACTGTAAGCCAAATGCAACTTTTGACTTTTAACTGAAAGTGTACCTTCAAGTTGGGCCTAACACTGCGTCCTCTTTCTGTTGCCAACTTGATTAGTTGACCAACTCCTCTTTGATCAAGAACCTGATCATTCACAAGAGAAATCAATTAAGATCACTGAGTTGTGCAGAAACTGATTGTCCATCAAGTTGAACACAACACTATATTGTTCTGAGTTTTGTAATTGAATTCTATTGAAAAAGAAATCCTGCACTACAACATTATAGACTTTGACATTGTATTTTCGTCATAAGTGTAATTTCTTGGTCATATCTGCAACCACTTTTCCATGGTACAAATAATAAAAGCTTAACTCTCATGTGCATTTTTTATAGTGATAACGTCCTATACCTTAATCACTCAAGCCATGAAATCTAATGAACTGAACTATAGCATACACAAAATATGGCTTTTATAAGACAAGAACGACCACTTTCATGCTCCACTTTCCCTGTCTTTTCTGATATCCAAAATTTGCATACAAACCTCAAAAGGATCATGTTGTAGTAGTCCCTTTGACAGATAAATAGGGAGAAACTTGCCAACATCATCTCTACTGTATCCAAAAGTCATTTGTGTAAGATCATTGGTTCCAAAAGAGAAGAACTCCGCCTGCTCAACTATCTACCAAAAGAAACACATTTAGAGAGGGTAAGTTATAAGCATCTAACAATATATACATATATATGTCATAAATGCATGAATTCACATGTGCATGAAAAATTGCAAGTAGACACCTCAGTGATTCTTGGAGAAGATAAACTGCAAGTATATTCAACCATCAAGCCATCTTTTGTTTATGTACTCTATTACAACACAATTATGTATTTCTTTTACATACAGCAAACTTAATTAAAAATTAATATGTAGGTCATGTATATACACTATTTACTTTACTTGGCTCATTTATGAATTTTATCTTACATGGTATCTCTCTTCTTTTCTTCATGACCTCCATTTATTCCAAAGTACTCATAATTCATCGTATGTAAGAATGTGCTCTCTAACTGATAACATGTTCTTGCTGACTCGAGAAAGCCCATTATTCCCAGCATATTCATCCATCATATGGTATCAGTTCTAATAAATAGCAAAGCTAATCACAAAAATTGGCAAATGGATGCATTACTCAATTCTGAAAAGCAGCCCCGAAACTATTAGCACAGGTATCACTGATGCAATAAAAGACAAGTACATAAGGATATGCTAATTACTTACCTCATCTGCTACTAGTGCAGCACGTGGAATTTCAATCATTGTTCCAACCTTATAGCCTATAGAAGTGCCCATGCCAGAAAATACTTGCTCTGCACTTTTGCGCACCACGCTCACTTGATGCCCTAATTCCTGCCAATCTAAAATTTTTGAAGAGTTCAAGAAGATAAAGTTTAAGAGTTCAAAATAAATATGTGCATGATCACACTGATCAACATTTTTCCTTAAAAATTTAATCATAGAATGTATAGACAGAAATTTTAAACTTGACAAATGCTAATAAATGAATAAAGAAATTTTCACAGAATGTACAGAAAAATAAACAAAGAAATTCAAAAGAGAAAAAAGTAATAGTGATGAATACGTTAATGCCCAGACTATGTTAGAAAAGAATGAATGCCCAAAGTTTGCTACTGAAATTCATTAGGAGTTCTGCAATGAAATGTCGATAACCTGGTCTCTCCAACTCCAATTGCCTGACAAATTTGAATACGTAACTCAGAAATTGAGAAGATACTAAAACAGTCATTAAGTGCCAAAGTAAGATACTTGGACCTAAAGCACCTGGTAGAAGATGTGTTATGATACTTATGGTAAATTGGATTCACATGCTTAAAAGTCAATTAACCTATCTAATGAAAAAGAATGACATTAACTGAGAATCAATGGTTAGTCAGGACTCAGTGGTTCATCCAAAAGCAGGGAAGAAATAAAGGAAATAGTCTAAATTATTTAATGGCAATAGTTTGATTCTTGTTTATTTTATCAATATAATATTCAAAAAAATAAATATTGTTTAAAATTTTTCTGGAATATAGACAACATGACCATAGTTGATTTTCTTATGGATCAACTAATGAATGTTTTTTTTTTCAATAAATTATTTTTCAAAAAAATAGATGAATTTTTTTTTCAAAAAACAGTGAAATATTTTTTCATTTTTCAGATAATTGAAATTTGTCAAACAAAAGATAGATGATGTCAGGAGAGAAGAAGGCATGCCTGAGGTGTGCCAACAAGAGGGATCATTATTTCTGGAAAAACTTTGAATCCCTGATTAGTCATAGAGATGGCGGCCTCAAAAACAGCACGGGCTTGCATTTCTGTTAGTTCTGGATATGAAATTCCCAGCCTAATAAAATAAAGTTAACAAGAAGTGGATCAGAAGCATAAACCAGAAGAAACAATGTCAGCACAATTGAAGTGGATCACAACGTCAGACAATTGACAATAATGTCAGCACATGTACTAGGAAAAAAAAGAAAAGAAATGTTCATCACTATAATTTTTTGTGGAGTTTTTTTATTGAGAACATGAATATTATTTAAACATTGCACATGAAACATCATTATCTACCAAATAAAATAAAATTTAGACTGGTGATTTAACCATCAATATGTTTTTTGCATTGAATATAATACATGGGCAAGTCAAGATTTAAGAAGATTTCAGAGACAGAGATGGGGAAATTAAGCTTGGTGAGTTTCATGTGTGCAACAACATTATTTATTGCCTCATACCTGCACCCACGGAAACCAAGCATGGGATTCACTTCAGATAACTTTTCAATCCTTGAAAATATATCATCTTCAGTCATTCGAGTATCTGAAGAAAGTTGAGCGACTATTTCTTCGATGTCACCTTCTGGCAAAAACTCGTGAAGTGGTGGGTCTAATAGCCGAATGGTCACTGGAAGACCTGGATTTTTGGCGGCCATTAAGTTTTTTTTTTTTTATAAAGGTATGATAAAATGACTTTGAACTTGTATGGAATAAAATAACTGCAGAAAATTAATTGACTCTGGTGGCAATAATTATCACATACAGCATGACTGTGTACTAGAAAAGGATCCTGTGCTTTTATACAGGCTATGCTACAGAGAATAATCATAACTAATAAGGGAGACAGGAAATTGGAGCAGTTTGATAGCTGGGGACATCTAAAGGTAGTCCACCCTGGATGTTATCTAATGGATGAACTCTATGAATCAGTATAAGATTCTATATTAATTCATAACACACTGTTGAATTTGAGCTTTAATCAATGCCATCCATGAATACAGATAATGATTTTATATGCAGCTAGAAGCTGCAGTAGCTACAAATTCCAGCTATTCATATAACCTATCAATTGGAAGAGTGTAATTCGTTGGACATCCTGATGTAATGAGGAATTCCATGAACAAATTAGTGGATGTGCAGTTCAATACAAAGTATGAAGCTAAACTTGTGATATTAAGATTTTCTTCGTGTTTAGGACCATAAAATGGAACAAAGCTAGATTTACATTAGCCAGTTTGATTCTCACAATGAAATAATCATTTTGAATCAAAAAAAAAAAATTTAAAATATGGGAGGATTTAGAACTGAGTATACACATGTTATTTCATCAATGTCTCATACTCTCATGTTCAATGATCATTATCATAGACGCAGTGAATGCTTTTATCGTGAAGAGACACTCATCTCATTCAAGCTGCTCATGAAAGGAGAACATCATTGAAGTTAAAACTGATTAAGCTTTCTTGTCATTGATTGAAATGTGTAAAATATATAATCCCAGACACTTAATTCAGGAAAAAATAGGACTAACTACAAAGAACCAGATAATACCATCCATTGCACGAAAAATGCCTTCGAAGTCGGACCTCTGATAGGGCAAGAGGAGGTCTAGTGCTGCTTTTCTCTGCTCAACAGTTACTGCCATTATCATCTGCCTCACAGCCTTTATCCTTTCATCTGAAGCAAAGAACTGTAAAGCCCAAGGATTTAAGTTAGACAAATATTGAATAACTACATATAAACCCCTCATTTGTTGATCACACTTCTCAAAGTCCTCTGCCATTCCATTTCCAGCCCAATGTTGCCACATTTTTTTTCCTTTTTAAACTACTACAATTTATCTTCAAATTCCAATCCTCAACATCAGATACGTGATGACTGCATACTATTTAAGTTTTGTTATCCATTTATTTTGGGCTGTTATCCCGATCTAGTAGCTCCACCTAGTATGTTGGCAGACCAGAAATGCTCTTTAAAAAGTCATGATACTAAACGAGTGCTCCACACAGGAATCCTAGTTGACACAAAAACCTGATTCTACTACATTGTTAATTTTAATCTCTTGTATGTTGTAACCATATTCAATAACAGAAATTGCTTGCATACCATATGCTCTGTCCTACAAAGTCCAATCCCTTCTGCTCCATTAGTTCTTGCTGTTACTGCATCTGCAGGTGTGTCTGCATTTGCCATAACCTACATAAAAACACATTTCAACTTTAATTGTAAATAGTCAAAAAAACTGATAGTATTCTGAGCAGAAAGATGAGGAGATATCATAATTTCTGTGGATCTTTATATTTGCTCACATTGTTAACCACTATATTGAGCACATGAACTTGCAAAAGAGATGAACGATTAATCCGAGCAGGCATAAAGAACAATTCTAACATATATTTTGTTGGAATAATCGTACATTAAAAAATGTAACAACTAAATTTGTAGTTATATATAAATAAATCCCTCTACATATAATCAATTGATTTTGAATTAACTGTCCATATTTTAACATAATATCAAAGCCAAAAGAAGTTCAAACAAGTCCAAGTCTATACACATCCATTTATATCTAAAAGAGATACTTGTGGAACCTTAAAAGAGCCACAAGGAGTAGTGTCGAAATAGTCTCATATTAGAAAAAGTGAGAACTAAACTTATGATTATATATAGATGGATTCCTCCACTCATAGTCACTTAATTTTGAGTTGGATGTCCATATTTTAACATACTTTATTATGTGGTAAAAATGTCAATATATGGGATGTGGCTGCATTCCTCATGTTATTGGTGTGTGGGTGCAAGATGAGTGATGGTGGATTCAAGTCATGTCAAAAGACACATAAGAAAATCCAGCTACTTTCTTCTGATTCTTTTCTTGAAATGTGCCAAGTCTCCTGCTATTATACTTTTCCCATGAGATTTTCTCCTAGGAGTTGAATTTCTAAGCTCTAGTTGCCACCAGACAGCCTATCAAGGCAAAAAAACTAGGAGGCTGGGATCTTTCACCAAAGTGGTGGTAATGGGTTCAACCCATAGGGGTAGACTGTCTTTTGGAGTGAAAAAATGGCATTTATGGGTTTCAAACAATGGGGGTAATGTGATGAAGGTCCATGTACGCAGCCTTACCCCTGCATGTGGACAGTCTGTTTCTAGGATGCGAACCCAATCAACCCATGACCTCAAGGTAACAGTGGAGCAATTTTATCATTGTGCCAAGGCCAACTTTGAGTTTAGCAGCCACCATGCCATTCATAGTAAAAGTGGGAAAAAACCGATTACTGGATATGAGATAGTTTACAGAATTTCCTCTAAATGTCATTGATCTGCTAGCAACTTTACAGGGATTCAAAGAGAATACCTTAAGCTCCCTTACTTCATCAACCCAAGACATGAAGGTGCCAAGATCACCACCTAAAGCTGGGGCAGAGAGTGGTTGTTTCCCAATAATTACTTCTCCTGTGGACCCATTTAATGACAACCACTCACCCTCACGGATAACTTTATCGCCTTTAGTGACTGTCTGCATGGTGAAGAGCAATAGAAAAAGCTTGTTTACTTTTATGTTTACATTTTACTAGAATCAGGTATTGATGCATTAATTGCCTGATCAATCCAAGAAAATGGTAGCCTATATTAAAATAATCTTTTCAAATCTATTGCAAATATCAATTGAAGGTCAAAGATAACAATCTTACTTTGTCTGCATCATTTACACGAATCTCTGAACAACCAGAAACACAACATTTTCCCCATCCACGTGCTACAACTGCAGCATGGGAAGTCATTCCGCCTCTTGCTGTGAGAATACCAGTCGCTGCATGCATGCCACCCACATCCTCTGGACTGGTCTCAGTCCTCACCTTTATAGAACCAATCAAGAAGCAAACTGGTTTTCATGGAAAATTGATTCGCATTGTTTCTTCTCATCATAAATTTTGCCTACAAACTTTTAAAGCATGTATCTCTTTGCTTGATTATTGATAGACATTTAGCAATCAAGGAAAGAAAAAAACAAGGAACTACATTTTTTTTGGAAAAAGGATGAGGGACCTACGTTGTTGATAAAAAAACTCAAGACACCTAACTTATATCTGAGTCAATAAATTGAGGAAATTAAAAGACATTTCATACAAATAGTCATGGTCAACACTATAAAAGTAAAACAAAAGGTATCCCTTGTGTATCATAAGATTAGATCTATGCTGAAGATCAAAACTCAATACGGTTTATCCTAACTTGCATTCACTACAAAAAGCCTTTTTTATATTAACAAATTTGAGGTTTTCCCACGAAAAAGAATTTGTGTGAAGTCAACGATGCCAGATGAATTTATAAGAGAATTATCTCAGCACTTAAAACAAGAGTCAATCTCTACATGCTTCCTGTTTCAAGTTTCCCAAAAATAGTAATAAACAAGCGCTATAATAAGTGAATATCAATTTTCATTTGAAACAAAGTGAATCTAGAGTAATGATGCAGATGGTTCTTAAATGAGTCAAATCAGCAATGGGTCAAGACAAGCAACTGGAGAGAGACATGGTCAAGGAGCTAAAAGACATGTTGATTATAATTATTCATGGGGACCTTACAAACATCAACTTGTTTTGGTGCAGTTGTTAACATGATATCCTAGCTAGAAATCCCACTCAAATTTGCATCTTGACCCTACCATATCTAGGCATTTTACGTGGGGTTTTCCTGTAACAATCAATAATTTCTTTGTTTGTTTCGAAATTCTGATTGTGCATCATCTTCCATCTTGTACCAAAATCATCCTGAGACAGGTGTTGAATTTAATTGTTCCTACATGTTTCATACTCTTATTACCCTCAACTAGAATGACTTCTGATGTATGAAGCACAATGGCAATATATCCATGGAATGGAACTTTTAATTATTAAATACATGTGCAAGTAAAGAATGTGAACTATTGCAGGTGTAGTTATGGACATAAAGATACATGCCGCAAAAGAAGATCTTTCTTTCCATTACAGAATGATTTTATACACAGAAGTACTTGATGCTCTTGGAAATGAGATCAGAAGACAGAAAGACACTTGCATTCATAAAATGAAGACTCTTTTTAGCCACTGTGTAAATTATGTTCTGTTACGTAAATGTCATATTGAACATGCACCATAAGCACAATTTTCATGATAGGCATCATAGAATGCTTAAAAACCTATACATCTAGATTTTTTTCAGGCAGTCTATACATCTAGATTCCATTCCATATGAAGCATGTTATTATTCTTTTCGCGTATAACTGAATAGGGATTGAAGCACATGACAGAATGTTAAAAGTATAATCAAATAAATTTAATAGTGAAAAAGGTCCTGCTCTTCAGGTTTAGCATGCTCAAGCAGCAAAAACCAACCAGAATAGTCATAATAAACAGAATGGTAAAATTTTGTTTTTATGTCACCCAAGTTTGGGGACCTGGTATTTTATTTTTATTTCAGAAACATGAAAGAAGAATACCAAGCAAGATGAATATGAAAGAGCAGAGATGTACTTATAAATTCAGAACTAGTTGTGTAGCGAGCAACAAAGAGAACAAAAGCTTTGTGATCATTACAGTTGGTCAATATGTCAACAAGAATACATGGGGATAAAAGGAAAGTGACGATCTGAATTTACAATAATAACATGTTGAAGAATAATCTTCAAAAAAAAACGTATTGAAGAATTACCAGGATGACAGCTTTGCCTTGAGCATGCCATTCTTCAGCATCATCAGCACTAAACACCACCTGACCAACTGCAGCCCCTGGTGATGCAGGCAATCCCTCAGCAATAACTTTGTCTTTATAAGCAGATGGGTTCTTAAACTGCAAAGGAGAGACCAATGAATTAATAGACACATGCATAAGTCAAAGGTATCCAGAGAAATCATCTTCAGATCCTATCGTGAAATGAACCAGCTTGAACAAAACAATGCGTTTTTTTTTTTTTGGAGCAGGCAACAAAACACTTCATTGTTACTGGCAGATGTTATTTTGGTACATCTTATATACTTATATGTTCCTTTTGTTACCAGAAATACCATCTCAAATAAATTTTGTCTTGATATGAAATGTAGATGGACCAGGAACATCATATTGAGGAAACCTTTCACAACTCAATACCATAAATCATGGGGGACTTCTTATAAACTAATAATGTTAAGCACACCTTAACTTGAAAATGCTCAGGATGAACAAATGATCTATTTTATTATATTTAATTATGGTCATAGGTCAGTTGTTCTCTTAAGAGTGGTGCCACTAAGGCTAAATATCATGTTCATGATCATGATAATACCATCCTTTTTTTAAATGATAATAAACAGTCAACAACAGGGGCATATTCAGAAGGAGGCTATGAAAACACAATGCTGTGGCCATAGAATCAAACGTCGGTTTCGTGTCGGACTTCGGTTTGACAAAAATAGGAAACGTGTCGGACATCGGTGGAAATGTCGGTGGAAACGCGGTAAATTTACGGAAGTCCATGGAAATGGTAAAAAAACTTTGAATTTTGATTTGAAACTCTTAGATAA